>PVLD010002125.1:0-175376 GCA_004027595.1 Dinomys branickii
GTATATGGGTCCATACATCTACAATTCGAAGATATCAATGGATAAAGCAACAACTACTGTTGAGACCATATCACCTTGTCTATAGATTAGTTGTGATTGTACTATTTTCTATGATAATGGGTGTCTGTTTGTCAATATGTTTTTGTACTTTTATGTTTCTAAAATAAAAAAAAAAAAAAAAGATACACTGCTTGTCTGGCACCTATGCATCCAAGACTTTCACAGATGTTCAAGTAACTGGGGACACCCTGCAGAAAAGAGGTTTCACGTAAACCCAACCCACCCAGGAAGCCCTGGTCAGGGTGCACCTCACGAGCAATGTCTCCTGTTGCTACTGCTGTGTATCAGAAATAGGAGCACACATCTTACTTGGCTGCAGCTGCTTAAGATAGATTTTCTTAATGACAGATTGGAGGCTCTTTAAGTCCAAGCTTCATAAAGATAACAAAAGCAGGTAAAAATGATCAGCCCCCCATGGGCTTACTGATCTATAATTAAAGAAAGGGTTAACATAAATACACATTTAATCTCTCTGTCTCTCTGTTTCTCTCTGTTCCTTTCTCTGTCTCTGTCTCTGTCTGTCTGTCTGTCTGTCTCTCTCTCTCTCACACACACACCCCTAACAGCACTACAGTGGCAGTGGAGTTCCGGTACAGATCCTGGTCAGTTATGCTTGGACACTGGTGGCTTTGAGAGCGGCCCTGGCCCTCTCCAGCTCTGACTTTGCTTCTTTCCTCCGTGTGCCCTTCCTCCGCATGGTCCACATTCATCATGCGTTTCCACACTGGTATTTATCACCTCAGATGACACTGGCCTGTAGAAGGCCTTCACCTCCTCATATGACACTTGCACAGGTAAACACACGCAGAGGAATTCTTAGCCAATTTGTCCACGGTTCTTCCAACAAATGGAAGTGGTATCAACCATTTTTGAGGCCCTCACTACCAATGTCCTCTACCGCTACGGGAAATGTGCTGGCCCCAGTTCCACTCACTTCTGCAGTGTTCCTGCTGTGGCTGCCTGGCTGCCCTGGACAGACCTCGGCTCGAGGAAGTCACGCTCCTCCTTTCCCACTACCCTCACCATAACGCCTAGAAGTCAGTTCCTTTGCAATGCTTCCTTGGAGGCTTGGAACACACAGCCCCGCCCACCCCCGGCAGTGTGGACACAGGTTCAGGAGATGACACACTGTTACGGAGTTGGGTTTGCCCTGCTCCACATCCTCGCCACACTCATACTCACACACTGTAACTCAGAGCCACTCAGCAGAGCAGGGGACATTTCTGAGTTTACTGCATGCCAAGCACGATTAGGGCTTCATTATACATCAGAGCCTGAGGTTTATTCATAGTCACCTCTCAAAAGCGTACACCTGACCCATCAGCCTGCTTAAAATACCCTTGTAGAGTAAGATCTGGCTTCCAGCTTCTTCACTGGGCCACACCCAGTGCTCTGTGACTTCCACCTCCTCATCTTTCACCCTCTCCCTGGCTCACATGGCCCCTCTGTCTTCAGCTCAGACTCATTGTTATGGCTTGTGTCTGGATGCTCCCCAAAGCCTCATGCAGTCATGGGAGGTAGGCTTTTCAGAGATAGTTGAATCTAGAGTTTGCGACTGATTCAAAGTACAGTGCTGGAATTAAGAGGGCTGGGATTAAGGGTGGGTGACTGCTGGATCACATTGATTAGATTGGCCCTGCCCTTCCCCAGCAGTATGCATAAGATAAAAGGGGCAGAAGGAGGACTCTTTCCCCCCTTTTGGAGTTGTTGTTTGCTGTCTTCCACCACCATGAACTGTTGCTCCTCTGCCATGTGCCACTCTGCCTTGGAGCAAGTTGATAATGCACCGAAACCTCCACAAACTGTGAGCTAAATAAACCTCTTCTTCCCTAATTTTGGGCATCAGGAATTTTGTCTCAGCAACAGGAGAAAAGACAGTCATCCCACCTCACTGCCTCTGCACCTGGCTCACGATTGGGGCCTGAGCTCAAGCTCATCTCCCTGCTGAGCCACCCTGGACCATCCTAGCTAAAATGTCCTGTGGTCCGCTCAATCCTATCACTGCCTCATGCTTTTCACAGAAGCCAGCACTGCCTGAATTCACCTGCACGCATCTGCTTCATCCTTCTGTCTGTCAGTCCCTCTTTAATGCTGTCCTTACAAGGGCAGGAATCCTCTCTCTTGTTATCTCAGTCCTCCATGTTAGAAGGAGTAAGTACTTGTGAGCAAGTGACAGCTGAAGGCTTTAGGGTCCTCCAAGGCCACAGAGATGTGTTTGTGTAGTCAACTCACCCCTGGCCATACAGATCATGTCAAGTCGCCCCGAAGTGAGCTCAGGACTGTCCCAGTCCAGGCCAGGTGCCTCTACCACCTGCGAGACTCGTGCGGCATTACAATACTTCCATTGTGAATATAAGCTGTGAATGTAGCTCACTCTCTTCTTAATCATCAACTGGATAAATTGCTCCACAAGGAAAGCATTTTGCTGGCACATCCTATCCTGTGTCTGAAGAGGAAAGGACTTAAATATTCTAGTTTGTTACAGGACTTTGTTTTTGTTCAGGAGAATCTGCCAGACAAGGGAGTGGGTAAGGAGCAAAGGAGCTTGTGTCCGCCCCTCCATGTGCTATGTACAGATGCCAGGTATGAGCCAGAGACGGCGGGCAGGGTGGCAACACACGAGTTCGTCTGTGCGTGCCCACGCTGTGCGCAGTGAGTGGGAGCCGTGTTCTCTGGAGGAAAATGTGAGCCTCTGTTACTGTTAACACCACCTACGTTTTTTCATTTCCAATGACATTTGAAAACTCCCAAAATATGTGACATTTTAAAAATCAAATCCCCAGCTTCCCTCTGTTCAGTAATAACAGGAAGTTATGCCAAATGAAATGAAGTTACTTTGCCTCAGACAGACTCACCGGAAGCAGCCGAGGGCTGGGCAGCGCTCAGCAGGACTTTGAGGTGAAGTTTCCAGGCAGCTGCGGAATTGCTGTCCCCTGGGGTGCTGCAAAGCGAGATGATGCCTTGTCTATGAAGCGGTCGAGGAGACCTGGGCGACAAGGGGACGGACATTAGGGCAACTAGCTCCAAATCTGGGTATCTTCATGGCACAGAGATGACGTGAAGTCCTCCAGTCCCCACAGAACTGGACATGCACAAATCGGCAATGGATGCAAACCATCAAAACTCGGAGTCCTTGTGGAGGCAGACTCTGCCCGAGGAGGCAGCCGTTCAGGGCTCCCTAGGATCCTTCATGATACCACTGAGTGTGGTGGGGTGCGGTGGGGTGCCAATCGCCAGGCCCAGCTCACAGGCAGCACCCAAGTGAGAGCACACCCCATGTTTTCCCTGGAACCGTCATCTGAGAAGACCAGGAGAGGAAGCGGCTTGTGTGTGTGTAGGGGGGCACTTTCCTGCCAGCAGCGTCTCTTGCAAATCGCCCATTTCCAGCCTGACAGGAACAAAGCCCTTCGTCCATCCACAGCGTCCACCCTTTGGCCAGCTGCTGTGCTGGATTTCATTCTTCTGAAACTATTTCCTTTCCTCCTCAGACTCCACATGAACCATCCCTTCTCCCTCACCAGAGAGAAGCTCTGAGACACGCGGGCCCAGCAGAAGGTCTCCAGGAGAAGCTCGGGCTGAGGAGCACCAGGTGGCTGGCTGCTTCCCCTCTCCCAGACCCTAGGGCAGCTGAGGGCCAGCTCTCCAGCGTCTCGCAGTTGCTGACATCTGCCACCTGTCCTCACAGGGGTGCTGCAGAAACAAGAGGGCCCTGTGCTCTCAGTCTTCTCGCGCAAGACTCTGCCTTTGGCGGTGCGAGAAAGGATGCTGCAGTCAAGTGCCAGGAGGCTGAGCTGATGGGAAAGCTCTGGGTCTAAGGAAGACAATGGCCTCTATGGGTGCATTGTGAT
Source organism: Dinomys branickii (assembly GCA_004027595.1). Classification (NCBI taxonomy): domain Eukaryota; kingdom Metazoa; phylum Chordata; class Mammalia; order Rodentia; family Dinomyidae; genus Dinomys; species Dinomys branickii. Next base: position 3,909 of record PVLD010002125.1, read on the forward strand.
GACCTAGGCACAGAGTTCCTGGAGCACCTGTAGCCTCGTCCTGGCGTCACACTGCTTGTGCATGATCCAGGCTTGGTGCAATAACAGAACCTAGACTTGCTTTTCTCATGTGATGTCATTCGATCGTGACCAAAGCAAACCTGCTGGAACCTGGCCTCCCCCTCGTCACCCTTCCTGGCTGTGAACTGAAACTGTCCTCTGTCTCTGGGCTCTGTCCCCACCCCTACTTCCTGAGGAGAACCTGGAGGCTTGCTTTCTTCACCAGCAGGGAACACCGAGGCTTTACCTCAGATGCACACTCTCCTCTCTGCCTTCCTCCTGTGAGCCTCACTGCAGCCCTTTAAGGACTCATGGTCCCTCTGCCTCCTCCTCTTGGGCTGTGGTGGACACAGGAATTCTGGCCTTTGGTGCAGGTCATCTCAGGGCAGTTACACTTCCTGTTTCTTTCTGTAATTTTCTGAATTTAGAACCTGAAATGTGTGGGAGGAGTGGATCGTCCAGATCTCCAAACACTACGCAGTGGTTACCAAGGAAGTTTGGTCCAGTGTGTGTGTGTGCTAGTAGAACAGTGAACAACACATGGTAGAAAAATCAAAGGAAATTAGAGAACAACCCATGCATTTTATCCAATTTATACTTATGTTTAAATTGGATAAAATGTGAATACCTCTTCACATATACAAATAACGCAGATGGAAGAGAATCCTGAGAGGCACATGATTTGAAGGGTAATGGGTGGCCTCTCCTCAGCACCTGCTCTCATCTGTGCGGGAAAGCAGCAGCCTCCCCCTCCTACACACACACACACACACACACACACACACACACACACACACACACTTCCTTTTCTGGAGTGGGCAGATGAGCTGGACCGTGAAAGCTGGAGGGAGAGCTGAGCTGGAGGACTAGCCCAGAGGGTGGGAATGCAGTGGGCAGACGCAGCAGAGCGCATCCCAGAGCACATCCCAAGGGAGTGGCTGGCCAGTACAGTGCCAGGTGGCCATGAGGGACCCCTGTTAAGAGGCAAGAACACAGGGCCTTGCGCCGGGAGCAGCGCGCTGGCTGCTCGTGAGGGGAATCGGCGAGCTGAGGTCTCAAGCGTGGGGCCCCTGACAACAGCCCGAGTGATAGGCGGAGCTCAGCCGTGGCTTCTTCCCAGCCCGGGCCGGGCCTGGGCTCCATCTGCAGGTCCCAGCACTGCGCTACCAGAGCCAGACGACAGGGTCGCAGCCTGTAGACCTGCCTCCGCCTCTGCCAGCCACTGTCGCCTGTGAGTCCCTCCGATCGGGTAAGGGTGGTTCCAGCTGGAAGTGAGTCTGCAGGTCAAGTGGGCCACTGTGGACAGCGGAACTCTGGAAGATGCTGCACTGACTGCAGTGGGGCCACTGGGCTCCCAGGCACCAGGGGAGCCCAGGCCCATCCAAGGCTGACGTGGAGTGAAATGTTAAGAAAAAGACACCAGGGGCCTGTCCCCTCCCTCTTGCACAGACGCTGGACGTTAGAGTCTGGAATCCAGTCCACGTTCTAAAGGTCTCAGGTGAGAAGCACAATAAAGAAAATGAAAGAACCACCTGCACGAGCACACACAGAAGCACATACCCGACACGCCATCCTCGTGGGCAAGGAGGTGATGGCTTTTGTGGGGCTGCCATGAGGCTTGGGTACCATATGTAACCCCAGTTGCAATTTTCTCTCTAGGTCTGGAGCAGAGGAACATGTTCATTTTCTTTGAATCACATTTCATTTGTTTCTTGGAAATGTTACCATCTTCCAAGCGCCCAGGTTCCCCCTGCCAAACCTGCTCTTGGCCCGCTCTCTACTGAGGGCTGGAGCTGCATCCGGCTCACGTCGCACACAACAGCATTCACATCTCACTCAGAGAGGTGGCCTGGCTGTGAAGCCAAGGTTCCCTGCCGGGGGCCCAGCTGCAAGGGCAGCCCACTGTGGGAAGGGAGAGGCAGAGTATGGTCAAGGCAGCAGACAATGACCTTCCTTCCTTCAGCTGCCAGCAAGGCTTGGAATCGAAGACGGCCGGAGTCCTCAGCACAGGGAGCACCCGGCGGAGCCCTCAGGTCGGCAGTTGTTCCAGTAACGTGGAGTGCAAGGGAGGAACACAAAAGCAGTTTTGGACAAAGGCTACCAGCCACTTACTGAGGTATTTGAAATTGGAGGCCCAGTGAGTACAAATGCCTCCAAACCTAGCCCATTTCATAACTTGAAGCAAAATGACATTCACTTAGCAAACACTCCCAGTACTGAAGGGCAATCTGCATTCCAGTTCAGAACCTGGGAGGCTTTTCATTTCTCAGGCATGTTGGTCCACATGGGATTCTGACATTAACCCTAGGTTTGGTCCTGACAGATTTCCAAGGCTGAAGATCTTCAAAAATTCATAGGAATTCTTTTCTCGGAAATTCTATCTCCTTCAATTTCTCTGCTTGGTAAACAGATAACAGACCCTCGGCCACTGAGTTTCCCCTTCTCTCCTTTAGGCCACTGTCTAGTAGTGAGCAACATCCTACAGAAGCTCATTCCTTCCCGCACGCACACAATGAGAGTGCACAGGCTGCCTTGGGGACAGTCAGCGTGGTCAGTGGAATAAGATCAAGATGGAAAGGACAAGTGTTCTCTGCAAGGTAATTGCAATAATTATTTGTTAAAATATGAACCACACTGAAAGTAGTAATTGTTCTGATGGTACAGTAGGGAGCAATAGGCTCTATCGGGTAAGTGAAGGAAGTTTTTAAAGAGAAGACACCTGACAGTCTGGAAGAATGCTGTGTGTTCTGCAGGTCTTCTGGAAAGGTCACGTGGACTAAATGGTATCCTCCAGCTTCATAGTTTAAGATCTGACCCCCAGGAGGAGGGGATCTGGATACCCTGGGTCTTTGATGACATCATGAAGTGAGGCTCCTATGAGATCGGGGTCCCTGCCTACACCGTGAGAGGGTTCGTCTGCACATCAGGAGAGAGCCCTTGCAGGGAGCCTGGTCAGCAGACAACGAGTGCTCAGATTCCACCTCCAGAGCTGGGGAAATGCACTCTGCCAAGTCAGCTGCCTGCTGCTGAGCTCAGTCAGGGGATCCCCTGAGAGGGCAGAGGTGTGGAGGTGTGAGGCCTGGCCACTCTGAGCCATGGATACCATCTGTATCCTGATTCCTAGGGTGGTAGGTGGGGACTGTGAAGGGCCAGGCCCTGGTGCCCCCAAATGTGACATGCATGACCCACCTGTGGTGAGTCTTCTGCTGCCCACTGTGAATTGTGAACGCTGAGCACGAGGGCTGTTGGAACCTCAGGTGTTTCTGCAGTTCCTGACAGCGTCATTGCTCATCGTCACTAAAGCAGCCTCTCCCATCAGCGCCCTTTCTGCGGCCCCAAGGGCAGTGGGATTTTCTCCGCAGCACAAAGGGGAAACAGAAGAAGTGAGTGGCCTGCCAGGGACCAGGGCGTCCGGCCACTTCGTCCTCTCTCTCCTCTCCTGCTTCCTGCTTCTCCACTGACCTGGAATTCTTTCTCCACCAAGAGCAGGCCTGGCCTCACCTGAAGGCGGGAATGAGGTCCTTCCCTCTCCACTGCAGAATTGAACTCTGCGCCTGGATATTCAGGAAGTGATTAGGGACAGATGACACCGGTCTCCATCTGAGATCTTTGTCCACTGATAATAGCACGCTCTGAACGCTCCTCTCCAGTGCCTGCTCTCTCCTGTGCATGAAGACACCAATGCTCACGTGGGCAACGTTGCGCACAAGAGTTGGCAACCAGTCGCTGTGTGTTGAGAGCGCTGACCCCAGCTGAGACGCTGCTAGCTTGGATTGCAGGAACTGGGACTTGAACTGCCTCAGGCGCGTGCTACCTCCACACCAAGAGAAAGTGCAGTTACGTTCCCCGTGGGATGCGCCCCACACAGCCCCCCAGTGTGCCTCTTGCTCTCTTAGGCTTGTTGCCTCACCCCTGAATACACCTCACTCTGCATAACAGGGCTTTTCCGCAAAGGCATACACAAACCAATTCTAAAATGTTTTCTTCTCTGGGGGGAAGATTTAATTTTAAACAGTGATTCAAAAGATGCAAGATAAAATTATTGGATTTAGTTTTTCTTATAAATTACTGTGAAAGTAAACATGTTTTTTATATAGTAAAGATATTAGGTTAAATTAAATTAACCAGATTTATTGACTATAAATATATTAAAAGAAATTGAAAAAGAAGAAATCCAGCAGTTTTTACCTTGTATCTTTCTCAAAAAAAGTAAAGTTCTGGAGGAAAACCAGGAAGCTATCTTAGGTTGAAGTCTTTTTTTCTGGGGGGAGAATCTTAGAAGTTTTTCTAAGAAGCTGTTTCTTCCTGCTCAGACAACAAAAGATGATAAGAAAGACTCACTGTATACATTAATGGCTTTAGTGTTTAACATACAGATGAGCAAAGCACGCATAAAAGTAAAGGTTAACTTTATTTTACTAATTTCATATTATTGATGGCAGAAAAAAATCAAACTCACCACCTTGTAGGCTCTCCTGGTTTGAAGCAGCCCCTTTAGTTTATTTAAGAAAAAACCAACTCTGGGTTAGTTTTATAAAAATTCAGCTCAAATCTGAGCTCTTTACTGAAGCTTAACTAATGTTCACAAGGGTAGGGCCAGTTGTAATTATGCATAAAGGACAAAAACAGCCCAGAAAGCTCTGGGGTTAACAGTGGCCCTTCTGTTACCAGGACCTAAGTCTAGCAGTAGTCACATCTCAGTCCCCCGCCGCATGGCCCTGGGCTCTGTGTCTGACTTCTTGGGTTCAAGGCTGACTTGGAAACCCTATGTATGGTGCAACTTCAGGCAAGTCACCGAAATCCTCAGCTGCTCCTGCTGTGAGTGGACAGCCACGGCTGCTGAGGGAGCGCTGTCATAGTGACTTTGCTCACTGCAGGGACAAAATATCCGACACCTACAAGTGAAAGGAAGAGAGGTTTATTTTTGCTCACAGCCTGTAAAGGTTTCAGTTCATGGTCAGCTGGCTCCAGTGTGGCAGAGCAGAGGGGCTTGGCAGAGGAGCAACAGTTCACGGCAGGGTGAGCAGGACGCAGCAGCTTTCCTTCTGCTTCCCCTTATATTCCATCCAGGATACAAGCCTATTGGCTGGCACCACCCACACCCAGTGTGGTTCTTCCATCTTAGGTAATTCTGTGATTCATACCCAGAACTATACTAAACCAGTGGACTAATCCAGTACCGCATAACCCAAGATTAGCATCACACACCCATGATCTAGCAGCACACACCCATGATCCACCCACTCCCCAAATCCCCACCTATGAGCACATGAGGCTTTGGGGGAGACATCCAGATACGAGCCATAACAACCACAATAGCTTTATATTTTTTTAAGATAAAAGAATGAAAACATGTTAACAAACACACATACATTTACAAAATAACACAAAAACAATACAAGCAATACAGAACTTCAGACAAAGTGACAGGAAGTTAACAATGGTTGTTATATTACATATTGTTATCTTCAAATTGGTTACGCAGATAGGCAAATATAGGCATGTAAGATTGATCAAGCAATTAAACAATAACTTTTCCTTTCAATAAAGTAATAGAAATCAGTAGTACAACTATGTTAGCTATCCGGTATACACAGGAGCTTTAAAATGCCAGTGCCTTTCAAACTCTGAAGGTGGGGGGTTAGTTTGAGGGATTTAAAAACTCCCCAAGTGCTGTGGATAGATACTTCTATAAAATGCAATAAAATGAATTGTTAGAAATTAATAGCAAAAAAATCCAAATATATACAGCACATGTCCAAATTACTATAAGAAATTCTAACTACATGAATTTTGTGTGCATTCTATCACTGATTAAGTGTTTGTGCTCTCCTTCAGTCATGCTCTACACAGTGCCTAGCACCAGCAAGCACTCCATAAATATCTGCTGCCATTATCTTCGGGGAATCCCAGTAGGATGAGGAGAGAAAAGGTCCAGCAGTGTGCACAGAACTCCACAGTGCCACCAGGTAACAAGAAAGGAGTATTTTCTACAGAAGGACAGGATGGAACTTCCAAACCCGCACCCCAGGAAGAGTCTTTCTTTCTTTTGTTAAAGACGCTTTAGGAATTGTTTTCTTTTATAAATGAGAAAACTGAGGCCCAGACTGTTCACAGAGTTGCTGAAATTCATACACTCAGTGTCCAACTACTCAAATCTGGCTGCACAGTAGAGCCACATGGGGAGATGTTAGAAAATGTTCCTGCCCTCCTTTCTCTAAACCTGTAAATGTGGGTTCCTGGTGCTGGAAAACAGCACAGGGACTTTGAGTAGCGGCCCATGTGGTTCTCACATGCAGGGTCTGGCTTGGGCTTCCTGATGGCCCTTCCTCCTGGGTGAGGCACGACTCTGGGCCCCTGACCTGTACCCACCACACTGCATCACACACTGCAGAGGCAGGGAGTGCTTCTCAGAGCTCACATGAACACACAGTGTAGATGCTGAGTTGAAGGGAAGGGAGGTTGGCATTAGCGAGGTACCCATGATCTATGCAAAGGCTCCTGGTGCTTCTCTGAACGCGTGTGGAGAGTGGTGGATCCCAAGGAGAGCTCGTTGATAACCTGGGTGGAAGCAGAGTAAGGGCATACTCTGTATAACCTTTTCCATTCAGTTTGGAATTCAAGGCACACAAAACAAATTTTAATGCAATATCCTGTTGCCTCCCTCTTTCCAGAACTGTCATCAGAACTCTGGCTTTTAGGACGTATTATTTTTCTCATTTGGTTTTCTTGGAAGAGAGCGGAGCTCTGGGCCTTGGCTGCTCTTCGGCCGTGCTCTGATCTCCCATGCAGCGGGCCGGAGAAAGTCCTGTGCTCTCTGCAGTATAGGTGGAGTTCAAGTGCATCCTGTGCAAATGCACAGCAGAGATTTATAGACTTCAACAACATAATGAAAATTAAGCTAAGCGTTGAAGTTTTCTTAAAGAAGAGGTGGTATGTTCGATGTGCTGGCCAATGTTTGGCTTGGGAGAAAAGCACTGAAACTTTCCAAGCTTCCTTTTATTTGGTTTTTACTCAAAATCTCGACTCCTAGACCTCCCTGTGTAGAGTTCGTTCTGAGCTAGCAGAGTACACCACACGGCTTCGAGCCCATCGAGAGCAAGAGCGTTTAGGCAGTCTACTGCAGCAGAGGACAATGAAGCAGAACCTTCTCTGAAGAATTCTGCTCTTCATTTCCTACTTAACCTGCACAGCCACATCGCTCAGCCTCGCTGTAGGTGTCACCACCTAGGCTAGCGTGGATATCCCCGTGATGTGTGTTAAGAGACCCGTGCTCCTGTGCGGCTCTACGCCAGCTCCACCATGAGGTTTCCCGTGGGCTCCTGTTTCTAGCCCCTCAGCACTGACACAGCACTGGCACGTAGCCCTGTCCATACCGGTACCGTGTGTTGGACACATGAATTTGCCTCCTGCACCACGCTCCACCCCATTCACCCTGGTGAGAGAGGGAAATGCTGCAAACTTCTGCAAATTCTTTAAATTCTACTTTATACAACTTCATACAACCCATAAACTACTCAAATCCTTCAAAGCTCACAAATCACTTTTAAGAAGGTTATAGATGGGCTGAGACCTAAAACTTGGGCTCAAATTTTGAGTGTCTGAATTGCTAGCAATTTGCCTAATGACCCAAAACCTCAGGTTCCACATACATAAAGTAGAGGAGCAGGAAGACAGAACACACAGCAGGCATGGCCACAGGGCAGAGGCAGGGTAGGACTGCTAGCCCAGGCCAGTCCTCTGCCGAACCTGGAGATGAGAAGAGAAACCCGTGACACGGAGTGAAGGTTCAGGTCCCAGGGGCCGCTTCACGGCAGAGGACGTCAGGTGGTCATTCACCGCAGCATCTCCCTGGCCACACTGCCACAGCCATACCTTCCCATTCTGCCTAAGGTTTTGGAGCCCTATCAGAGGCTTTGAGTAATTTAAATTAATATTCATTCCCTTTTAACGATATCAGATTCTCTGAAACTGCTACTGACCCGAATTTTGCCCTGCTTACTTTGAAAAAATCAAACTCCAAATTATTCTAGACACTACCATATAAAATAGCATATTGACATACTATTTGTGAAATTGATTCTGGAAAGCCTAACTAATATCACGCTCAGGAACTCAGAATTTTCATTTCACTTTGAACTCCTTGATTTATTTGAAGAGTACTTTGTATTTACTGTTGTTTGACAATTCCAAGTCTTGTCTTTATCCAAAATCAACATTTTGAACTTTAATAGCTTACAAAGTTTATGACTTCAAGGAAATTACTTAACCTCTTTGTACCTCAGTTTCCTTAACTGTTACATGGGGATAATAAGAGTACTTATCACCGAAGGCTGTTTGGGACATTAAATAATCTAACTGCTGTGAAACCTGTGGGAAGTGCCAGACAACTCTTTAGAATGGAATAAATTTTAGTAAATTCTCATTGTTTAATAGTGCGGAGGAGATATCTCTCTCTCTCTCTCTCTCCCTCTCTCTCTCTCTCTCTCTCTCTCCCTCTCTGTCACACATACTGGAAACTATCTAGGAACATAAATGGTAATTACTGTTATGGTCACTGAAGATCCCTATGTCAGCTCTTTACGCTCAGACTGGGTCTCTTTATGCTCAGGTACATTCAAACTTCTAAAATTAATTGAGGACCAGTTCAGACTAATTTTTTCAGAAATCTCACTATTGCACAGAAATATCCCTGAGTGCCCAAGAGTTAGTCTCTCTCCACTTGCAGTGCGCTGACCACTCCATCACAATGCAGTCAAGATGAGATGCCGGTCCTGCTGAACAGGAGCCAAAGGAAAGAGCCAGAAGATGTGTGTCCAGGTGAACCCATGAAGCAATAAGTACACAGGCTGAAATTTGAAAACAGCTGCAGCAGATTGAACTTGCTCCTTCTGCATCATGATGATTTGTTCACCAAAATGTCAGGTGCTGCTACCGGAGGGTGGCAATCAGAACAGAAAAATGTAGTGTTAGGTTAATCACAGACACCAAGCTGGACAGCTTATCCCCAAGTGGCTCCATGTGCGGGCACTGAGTCCTTCCTGTCCCCAGTTCCATGAGCCCTTTTCAACCAGGCCAGCTTACTCTCTTGAGTCTGTGTATAGTGGGCTTCAGGAAGAATTCTTCCCTTTTGAAAGATTCTTAAAAGCTCTGCCATGGCCCTGGCGTCCAGAGTGTCATAGCCGCAGGTCAAATCTATTGACCTGGTGTAGGAATGGGGTCTTACAATAACTCAACAACAGAAGCGAAAGACTCGTCAAGGTGACAGAACCGTGAGTACTGTGGCAGACAGGTCATGTAATGGTGTGCTGATAACCTTCAAAGCGGGAAGAGAAAATACCTCTGATCAGACAGGGCCACTCAAACCACTGTGCCCAGCCAGGACTCTGGCCCAGCACGGCTATGGCTGGCTCCAGGCCCAGCAGTCACGGTGCTCTCGGGTCTGTGGGTATGCACTGAAGCGGGCATGCAACAGGGCGCAAGCAGCCGGCCACAGCACCAGCTCAGCTGCTCCCTTTGTGCGCCTGGGAGCTGCGTCCTCTGAGCTGCTGACTGAGCCTCACAAAGACACAGAGCAGAGGGCTTCCTTGGCTCCAGAGGGGGCCAGAGTAAGTGTCCAAGCAAAGGAGAGTACTTTGAGGGGAATTAATGGCAATGTGCTATTTACTATAACAAGTTTTAAGAATTGTAATGACCACATTCTGCCCCCCAGCTTCCATCCCTGGAACGCACTGTCTTCCTCGTGGATGGTTCGCTCCTGTGTGGGAACTGTGACACCCGGAGCCTGACTTCACTCAGCTCCCCACGACCTCTCTCTGCTGAACCCAAGCAGGTCCGCAGAGGTGAGATGTGATAGCACTCTAAGCCGGAGGAGAACACAGGGGACACTGAGGCTTGGACACAGGGAGGGGTCTTGGACCCCAGGAGAGACTTTTCCTTGCTGCTCAGGGACTGAGCTTCTCCCCAGCCATCTGAAGAGGGCGCTGCAGGCCAGGGCACCTGGACTCTCCCCAAGCTCCAGGAAGCTTGGAGTCCTTTATTGGGGCCAAGAATAGCGCATAAGAAGAGAAGCAAAGGAGAAACTAATTTCGAAGCTAAGCTGCCCTAAGCAAATACGAAGTTTGAACTGGGGGAAATACTACCGTTTTCATAACACAAATCTTGACACTTTCCTCATAACAAATAATTTCTGTTTGACTTTTCTGCCCCTCATAAAAAGAAATTTCCTCCCCACATTAAAAGCCTTTTATTTCTCCATTGACTGCGGTCACACCGCTTATCTCACGGGGTGAAAATCACAACACACACGCTGAGCTCTCTTCCATTCCCCAGGCTCCTCTAGTGTGAGGGGGAGAAAAGTAACAGAGGCACCTCTGCATGCGCATTTTCCACCTCTAACTGAAGAACCAGCTTCCAAGGGAACCACAGGGGGCAGAAAAGGTGCCAGTGAATATCTGGGTTTCAGCGGCCACGGGACAGCGCTCAGCACAAAGTGTGCTGTGGTTTCCAAGAGAATTCTCAGCAGTTGGGCCCAAGCAGCAGCTCAGGCTGGGCTTTCTGGAGCTGAGCTGACAAGTGGGAGTCACCTCTGTCTGTCAGGTGGGCCCCACACCCTTCCCCAAGCCTCAGTGTCCCCTGTGTTCTCCTCCGGCTCAGAGTGCTGTCACATCTCACCCTAGAGCAACCTCAACCTGACGTCCATGCAAAACACTGATGAGCACTTGACTTGCAGGCGGCTTGGCCCTGACAGGTGCTGCCCGTCTGCTTGTGAGGTACGAGCTTGCTGGATGTCCTGTAATAGAAGAAAAGAGCAAAACAAAGACAGCGGGATGGAAGGAAGTGAGGGATGAGGGGAGGGAGGAAGGAGGAGGAGCAGGACCACTGGGCGGCCCGTGTGAGCCCCAGCACACGGCAGCAGACCACTCTGTCTGCAGCTCTCACATGAACAACGCCGGGTTCAGCATGTGCAAATGGAGTCCGGACTCAGCTTGCATCTTGGTGCTGCTCTCTTCACCCTACTGTCTTCCACCGCCCAGTAGGAGGGGGGCAGGGCCCCACAGAGCTCCAGGTGACAGCGCCGACCTCAGTTCCTCGAGGCCCTGGGTCCAGAGCTCAGCACCACAAGCACAAGGGGAGTGGAAGTGCTTATGTGCTGTGCTAACGTGGCGGAAACCAGCATTCCTTGGCAATTGCTCTCAAAAACATTTAATGTCAGAATTTCTATTTGATGAAACATAGGTTTGGTCAAGCTTAAAGCTTAGGTTAGCATGGATTTTATCTGAAATGGACCCTTGAGTTTTATACAAATAAAATGGTTACTGTACTGCTAAAATGAAATCTACCCCCAACCACACACGTGCGCGCGCACACACACACACACACACACACACACACACACACATGAAATGTCCAAAATTCACTCCACCCACTGAACCTCAGGAAAACCCCAATGATTGAAGCCATATCCCAGTTCCTCCCTTCATTATTTCTGGTGAGGCTCCGAGGAGGAATTGAGATTTATTCATAAAATATAACAAAATAAACCTTGGTTCTTTAATGTTCAAAATCACTTACACATGAAGGGAAAAAGATAGCACATTTGAAAAGTAGCACCTTAATGTCAGAGGAAACCCAGTCAGAAATCCTGTGTTACTGCTTTCTTATTGTGTGTGTGTGTGTGTGTGTGTGTGTGTGTGTGTGTGTGCGCACACATGCCCATATGTGGACTTAGTGGCATTCCTTTTTTCTAACATGCACAGGATGAGACACATAAAAGCATTTATTAAAGGACATAATTCTGCCTGAAAGCAAGCCCTGTCCGCCCCCACAGGATGTCAGGCCCTCCACAGACGTTGTGCTGATTACCCTCTATGGGAAGCAGCGGTCAACTCTAATTAACTAATTTACTTTCAACAAGTGTTTAATTAGGGTCCTTGCCCATATGTTGTGCTCTTTTGAAGATCCTGCTCAAGGTGGGGTTACTCCAATGTGAAACCTTTGTCTGGCTCTCTGACCTAAGAAGATGCTGAGCGTGTAGGAAATAACCCAGCCCAAAGTCAAGTACTAAATTTAATCAGCGCATTATGAAAACTTAGGAAAAGTGTCCACTTCCATCAGTACCATGAGGGGAAACCAGGGCGCCATCAGAGTCAGGAGCTGGAGACAGGACCTTGGAAACCAAAGTGCAGCGTCCAGAAGAGGCGGGGCCATGACCACCAGAGGCAGGGAAGCGGGGAGGGCAACGTCTTCTGCGCCAGTTGTGTCCCAGACACTTTCTGCACTCCTCTCAGCTAGAATTCACCTGAGGACTGTAGAATCTAAACGACCCTCCTTTTGCAGGGTAGGGGACTGGAGAGCTGGGTCAGGCCATGGTCTAAGGCTGGCCAGTGGCAAACTTGAGAGTCAAAGCTGGGAAGCCACAGGATCTCAGACACGCCTGCAAACGTGCTTGCCACATGGCGACATCCGTAGGGACTGTCCCAGGACCTGGTGAGGGACCGTGCGGTGTGACAGGCGCCGGCCGACACTTGCCCTGCAGACTTGCAGCCACACTTGTAGTAGCAGGAACTGGACAGGACCACGGAGCACATGTGGCAGCTGAGGCTGGAGAGCGTCACTGATGGTGAGCGGGTGACAGGCCACGGAGGAGGCGCTCGGCCAGGACCCAGCCTCCTCGCCTGAGCAGAAGGGCTGCGGCATGCGCTGGGCTGTTTCCAGCGTCTGCCATGCACGGGAGAGTAAGGACCTCAGATTCTACTGTGGGAAGGGAGGCAAGGGCAAATCCCTTGGCCAGTTACATTTACTGCAGCTTGGGCTGGAGGTACAGCTCAGTGGGCTAAGTGCTTGCCGCTGAGCACTAGGGCCCTGAGTTCGATCCCCGGTCCCGGAAAAAAAAAAAAAAAAGGGAACGGATGTTTCCTTCTTAAGTGCTTGCCACATTTACTGCAGCTTACTGAGCAAAGCAAGACAAGAGCAATTCGCAAGCTGGGCAGCCCCCAGCACCTGGAGAAGATTCTGAGAGCTCTCGCCAACATGACAGACAGTGGAACAGAAAGCATGAGTGGCCATTGATTGGTCACGATGTACCCAGCTGAAAGATAACAGGTCAGTAGGCTGAAGGCCTTCAACAGGGAACTACGCATAGTTCTCGGTGGTTAAATTCTGCATGTGTTTGGTCTGTTGGGCCCAGTGCTGGTGCCAGTCCAAATCCATGGACTCCCACAAAATGTCATTGACCAGCCTTGAGTGGGAATTGCTTGCAGGGCTCCTTACTGAGGCTCTGGGTGTTTCTCCCAGACCCTTGGGCTCCCTGGGAAGATGTAGAGGGAAGCAGAAATACACATTCTACAATACCGTGTGAGTTGAGCGTGTGGTCCCCACCCTTGGAGGAACACTGTCCTGGCTAGTAGAGAAAAGCAATCTAGAATTTGGCCACTTTAAAAATAATCCTTATATATGTGATGCAGATATGGCTGGGGAGAGATAATGCCCAAGGGTAGCAAAGCTACTACTTACCGAGTGCTTACTCTACACTGTGTGTGCTGTAAATATTAGAAATATAAAACGTTAGGCTTACAAAATCCCTGCAAATATGTCTGAGCTTCAAGATATGTGAGCCCACTGATTTCTTTTTTGTTTCTTTTTTATTTAAGCCATATTGAACTGGGGTTTTGGCTCCTGGTTGCCAAAAATACCCAAATTATTTCACATCTTCTATGCCAGGTTCTGTGGATTTCAAATGAGTCTCCCCTAAAGTCCCAGTGACACAGTACGGAGAAAAGTTGTCAGACAAGGCAAGTTATGACAAGTTTCAAAACAAACACCCTTCCAGATGCTACAGAAACCCTGGGCCACGATGGCGCTCTCTGAGCCAGTGAAGGAGCAATGAGCCAATGATGCGTGTCAGGGGCCAGGGCCCAGGCAAAGGTCCTGGCCACAAGGCACACAGAGGCCATACATGAGAGCACAGGGACCTTGAACTCTGCCTGCGTGAACCCACTGCCAGACTGAGCCGCAGAAATGCTCCAGCTGTGCCGGACGCAGGGATGCTATTTCTTTCCCCTGGCACTTGTGCAAGAACTACCTTGCGTCTCCTAGACTGGACCTGAACCTAAACTCCTTCTCTTTGTAGGTGTGTGATCAAATGATGCAATCCTCAAGTATTCTACTTCTTTGTCTAACAAGAGAAGCTAACAATACTCAACAACTTCAAGCTGAACAATTATGAGTACAGCGTGCTTAGCACCTTACTGTGCCTGTGAATGTGATCGTGTCAGGGTGCTAATAACACAAAGAAAAGGAGAGCTGTCCCTGCTCTTGAGACATTCAGCATCCAGCCCCTCCCCCAGGACAACAGCTCAAAGCTGTCATCTGCTGACAAACAAGCAGGCACAGGGTGAGAATCACACCTCCTGGAGCTCCACCCAATAGCGAGGTAAGCTATCACCAAACTTGGAAATATACACACAGGGTTGTAGATCGCATTTAAGCTCGTCGCTTATGTTGCGTGCAGGGAGCAGACAGAAGACATCAAGTCAGACTGGTTCCAATCTGCTTCTGTAGGAGGTGATGGGGGGGGCGGTGAGCCAGGAAGAAGCAGTGACTTCAGAAAATAAGATGACAGGGAAGGTGGAGAGATGCTCAGGGTGGCGCTGCCTGGGCTTCGCACTTGGTGTTCTCATTTCTGACTCAAGAGTTTTCCTTCTGCAAGGTCTGAACACAGAAGGTGGAGCGACAGCCACGTTTTCCTCTTCTCACCCTCCACAGCACTTGGCCAGCAGTGAATCATCCTCACCCTGCAGACTGCCTCACGGAGATGCAGCTGTTAGCACGCTGCCCCATGTCCTGCCCAGTGTCTGAGCTTCTGTCTCTCTCAGAGTGCAGCCCTTGCATGATCAGGCTTAGTGTTCGAGGAGAGCAGTGGTCCCTTTGGACTTACTGAGCCAGAAACTCTAAGGCTTAAGCAAAACCACCAGGTGATTCTGGATCTTGTAGATCATACAGAGCATGAGCTCTCTTAACCTTCTGGCTCTCACATGAGACCAAGCTCCTGCAACATCTGCCAGACCCAGGCAGAGGAACTGGGCTTTCAACAAGGTGCCATGGTGGCTTGGGAGGCAGCAGTCCCTGGCCTTCACCATAAGCACAAGTGAGATCCCTCTGGGAGACTCCAGTGGACATGGACAGCTCTATAATGCATTTGGCAACAATCTGCATCTTCCCCCCAAAGGAAATCTCAATGCTGAGTAGCCTCCTCACCCATGTAGCAAACCACCTTAGTCTCATCTAGACACAGAGCCCTCAGCTTCACAAGAGAAGAGTCAGGGACCGGAAGGTACACAAGGAGAAAGTGTCTCTCAAACATGCGCCTGTACATTGGGCCAGCCCTGTTCTGGCAGGCAGGGCCACTCCACCCCCAAGAGGCGACTAATCGCTCCTCATGCCAAGTCAGTGGGTAAAATTTCAAGGGTCAACAAGTCAAGGTCTCAAAAGCTCCAGTTACAAACTAAAAAACCAGACAGATGCCCGATTGCCCCTGGCCCCTGCTGCCTTTGAAGCTTATGCTTCTTGGGAAAGGGGAAGGGGGCGTGGGCTCCTCGGCTCTCGGGAAAGAGGATTAGTCCTATTGACCCCAACGTCTCCGCTTCCGACTGCCCAGTAAGTGGCTGAGTACATCCCTGGGTGGGCTGTGCTGTCTCAAATCACTGTGAAACCCCTGCCTGTCAGTTCTCAGAACAGGACCCTGTGTGCAGAGGTATTTTTTCCTCATTGAACCATTTATTTCCTCACCCAGTGAGCTCTTTATTTGAAGTATAGTGCTGAGAATCTTTAATTCAAAGTGTGCTGTCCCTGATAACATGACAGCTGCAGTCCCAAATCTGCTTCCACTAACGACAAAAAGCACACTGCCCTACTTGGCCAAACACTGCAGTTGCTGACCACCAGCCTTGCCCAGTTTCTCACATGCATCTCTCCCCAGACCCTCTGAGCTAACCATGCTCTTGCCTGGCCCACATTTAAGCGTCTGCCGCAAGATCTGGCCATGTGGTTCAGCCCCAGGGTCACAGGGAAGACCTTTCTTCCATTTGTTTCCCCCTATTCTTAACAGGAATTTAGAGCACACAGCCAGACAGAGAGGGCCCAGGACTCCAGCTGATTTGCCCTCTGGGAATCACTGTGACTGCTGCTTCTCCACCTCCACACAGCGAGACCCTTAGGACCAAGCCCACACCCAGTTCTGACTCAGCGACACTGGATTGATTCCCTGCTCTGTGTAATCCTGGCTTCTGGAGGTTAAATCAAGAGCACGTATAAAATCAGAGCTGGGTCCAGCACAGGAGAGTGCCCAGATGAGGATGAAGGTGAAGTATAGTGGCTGGTGTCTATCAGCACCCCTCCTGGGTCCCCTAAAATTCCCCCTTTATATTTGCACTTTCTCCAAAGGCAATTACCCGACAGCTGTCAGGAGGAAAGTGATAAAATTCTAGGACCACAGTAGGGCCACAAGATGGTCTGGAACCAAAGAATCCAAGAATGTTGCAAGACCGAGAGAACAGGACTCCTTGCTTCAGTGGAATGGCTTTGGGTCTCTGGATTCTAATTCTGTCATCCTTAGCTTTGACAGGACTCGTGCCAGCAGATGCTAACATCACTGCTACCATGGGCTTTATCACTTAACAATGCCCAGAGTTCCCGAGTCCCTGGTGTGAAGCCAGCATATCATGCAACTTCTTGGCTTCCAAAATCAAGTAAACCTATGCCTTGCCATAACCTCCTCCTGTTTGATAGATACAGAGAGGAGGGATGTCAATCTACCTACGCAGTGACCTACCCTAATTTGTTCTTTTGCTTTGGAGAACTCTAATAAGCACAATATCTTACAGGATTTCTTATTGGTCAATTGCAGTATGACACCCTTTTTGTAGGGTCTAGAGAGTGGGAAGCAGTAGATGCTCCCGATGTCTTGGTAGACAGAAGAAGGAAAGTGTTGCCAGGAAATGCAGGGACTTGCTGCCTTGGTTAGGCCTCTTGGACCTGGTAATCTAGGGTACGTGGGATCTCCTCTCCAAAGTGAAAGACAGCATGTTGGCCCCTAGCACCCTCTGTGTTGAGGAGTAATGACATCATTTGTGAGAACTCTTGGTACTTTTGAGGCAATATGCGACGTATTTGGGTTTACCATGCTAACTGATTTATTGTGTGACCAAAATACTTCTACTTTTAAAAAGAAATTGCAGTGAAGAAGGGTCTCTAGCTTACCCAAATTATGCACCAATGGAACCCAGTCAAACCAACTGTAGTCAAAGTACTTACAGAAGACAAGTACATTCTTTGAACTCTCTCGTAAGTCCCATAGGAGACACACAGTAGAGGTTTGGAAGAGAATCTGCATTCTTTCACAAACTATTCCCATTTCGGAGAAACATTTGGATCCCAGTTAGCTCCAGGTAGAGACCAACCATGGAAAGCACAGCGTCCACAAAAACAGCCGCTAGAAGGCAGCAGGTGAGACTGGGGCTGGCTGTACCACTGCATTCTCAAGTAGAAGAGCAACCAGGCAGTATAACTGTGCAGCAGATGGATGGCTCAGCACACTCCACACTAAGACTATGCCACAGCACCATGGTCTCTGTTTGGCCTCCTGGGAAGTTGTTATGACAAAAAATCAAACAGGAGAAACCCTGAGCCTGTTTTAAGGATTGCTCTTCATACACTAGCATCCTCTCGAGCCTTGGGAATGGGCCTCCTCCAAGCAAGCGGACTCTTCCCGCTGTGTCTCTCTTTGCTCAGTAGTTTGTATCTAAAAATGATGGCACAAACTGCAATTCTGAAAAGCAACCTTCATACTCAATGCAGAAAACTATGACTGTGCTGAGGCCTTTAAAATTTGCTGTAAAGCACTGGAAGTCCCAGCTGGCAACCATCAGTGGCCTGTGCTAGGACAGGTGACGAATTTGCTGTGGCCTCGTGGGCGTGGGCCGCAGGAGCTGCAGCCGCAGTGCGGACAGGGCTTCGGTCAACGTGACAGCGACTGACAGAACCCGGCGCTGCATGGAGCGGCCGCTTTAGGGCAGGCCGTGAGAGAGCCTCGCCTCCCCTCCTCAGGCAGCCTCCTTTGCTCCTGTGCACACGGGGTAGCTGGCTCTTTAGCTTCTCCAGGTTGCTTTCCTGGGCCAGGACGATGAGAATCCCTGGCCCTGGAGGGCCAGAGAATCTTCCGCATTTCTCCTGGTTTTATTCCCTGTCTCCCGGAGACTTGAGAAAGGGCTGAGTACTGTGTGCCGGTGAGTCAGCCCTTCTTTCCTTGGGGAGCCCCAAGCTAAGTGTCCTTCCACAAGTATCCTGCTCTGCTGTGTGTCTCCTCTGGAGGCTTTCTGGGGAGGGCAGAACTTGCAAGAGCAGCTGGTTGTGATGGTAGGGAAGTCTGCAGATTTGAAGCTGTCTTTGTGTGTAGATGGAAGTAAACTTAAATATTTCTGTAATATCAGAGAAGCCATGCAGTATTTGAACTTAACATTATGTTCTCCAGTTCAACCACTTACCTACAAATGCCTTAGGTTTATTCTTCTTTATGGCAGAGTAGTTCTCCATTGCATATAATTACATTTTATTTATCCACTCATTGGCCCGTGGACATATAGCGCACTTCTAAGATTTAGTGAGTATAAATTGTGCTGCTATAAACATAGGTACACGTGCGCCTCTGTAATATGACGTGTTTTAACTCTTCCTTAGGGAGTAGTAGCCTTAGTTGGGTCAAATAGTTTCTAATTTTAATGTTTTGAAGCACCTCCACACTAATTTCCACAAGGGTTGGACATTGTTTACCTTCCCGTCAACAACGTAGGCAGCCCCCTTTTTCCCTATAGCCTCACCAGCTTCTGTTATTATTTGACTTCTCGGGGACAACTATTCTTTCTGGAAAGGTGAACTCTTGTGTAGTTTTAATTTGCATTTCTCTGAGGGCCAGAGATGTTGAACATTTTTTCCTACATTTTTTGGCCATTTGTACCTCTTTTCCTTTTTCTTCTTCTTCTCCTTCTTTTTTTTCTAAGTTTCTGTTTGAGTTGCTCATTTTGATTAGTTTTTTTTATTTTTAGGGATCTATTTTTTTAGTTCTTTATATATTCTAGATATTAATCCTCTGCTGTAGAAGTAATAGCAATTTTTTCCCATTCTGTAGATTGTCACTTCATTTATTTGTTTCCTTTGCTATGCAGAAGATCCTATTTTATATGATCCTACTTATTGATTTGTGATGTTATTTCCTGTGCAGTTGGGTTCTATTGAGAAAGTTATTGCCTATTCCTATACTTTAAGAGTTTTACCTTTTTATTTTCCAAGACTTTTCCTGTCTTAATATTTAAGTCTTTAACCAGTCTTGATTTGATTTTAGTGCATAGTGAGAGATAAATGGGTCTATATTTAATTTGGGGCATGTGCATAGCTTTCCCAGCACCATTTGTTAAAGAGGCTGTCTTTCCTCCAGCCCCTTTGTCAAAGATCATATAGCTGAAGGTGCCGGGAGTTGTTTCTACATCCTCTATTCTATTCTAGTAGCCCACATTACTTTTGTGTCAATACCATGCTGTTTTTATCATTATAGCTTTGTAGTATAACTTGGAATCTGGGATTATGATGCCACCTGCTTTCTTCTTATTGCCCAAGATTGATTTTGCTATTCTAGGGCTCTTAAGATATCACATGAATTTTAGGACTTTTTTTTTTCTACTTCTTTGAGGAATGCTATTGTTATTTTGATTGGGATTACATTAATCTATTTATCAAGGTTAGATACTATAGCCATTTTAGCAATATTTTTCTGTCTATCCAAGAACAGGGGATATCCTTCTATTTTTGGATATCTCTCTCAATCTCCTATTTCAAGTACTATCATTTTTGTTGCAGAGTTCTTTTACTTCCATTGTTAGATTAATTCCCAAGTACTTAGTTTTTCTTGAAGCTATTGTTTGTTTGTTTCTTTTTATCTTTTTGAGACAGGTTCTCACTATGCAGTTCAAGCTGGACTGGAGCTCACTTTGCAGCCCAGGCTGGTCTCAAATTCCCAACAATCCTCCTTGCCTCAGCCTCCTGAGTGGTAGGATTAGAGGCATGTGCCACCACACCCAGCTCTTGAAACAATTGTAAATCATATTGTTTTCCTAATTTCTTTCTTGCTAGATTCAGTATTAGTGACTAGGAATGCTATTGACTTTTGTATGTTTTGTTTTTGTATCCTGCTGCTGTGCCAAATTTGTTGATCAGTTCTAGGAGTCTTTGGTGAAATTTTTTGAGTCCTCTATGTAAAGAATCATGTTGGGGCTGGAGTTATAGCTCAGTGGCACAGTGCCTGCCTGGCAAGTGCAAGGTCCTGAATTCGAGCCCAATACCAAAACAAAATAAAAAAAGAAAGCATCATGTTGTCTGGAAATAAGGATATTTTGCTTCATTATTTCCTTTCCTATAGGCATCTCTTTCCTTTATTTCTCTCACTTGATGGCTCTGGCTGAGATTTTAAGTACCGTATTGAACACGAGTCATGGTAGTGGGTATCACTGTCTTGTTGCCGATTTTTGGATGAAAAATGTTCAGCTTTTCCTCATTCAATATGGTGTTGGCAGTTAGTTGGCCATAAATAACTTTCATCAGATAGAGATTAAGGTCCTTCTATACCTGTTTTCTTCGCAAACATTAGATTTTGCCGAAGGCTTTTTTGTATTTGTTAAGATAACTACGTGATTTTTGTCCTTGCTTTTGTTTACGGGGTGTATTATGTCTGTTGACTTGTATATACTGAGCCATTCCTGCGTCCCTGGATGAACCTCACCTGGTCATGACCCATGGCGCTTTTAGGGTTTGTCTCATTCTGTTTTCCAGGGTCGTCTTGAGGGTTTTTGCAGCTATGCTCAAAGATTGGTCTGTAGTTATTTTAGTTTTTACTTGGGACCTGCTCTATTTTTGAAATAAAAGTAATAATAGCTTCCAAGAATGAATTTGGAAGGACTCCTTCCCTTTTAATTTCTGAAGACTATTGGTATTAAGTTTTCTCTAAAGCTTTTGTACAACTCAGTAGTGAATCCTTTGGATCTTGGGCTTTTTCCAGTAAGAGGTTTTCTTTTTAGTTACTGCTTCAACTTCATTCCTTGGTATTGAATTATTCAGGATTTTTATATCTTCTTGGTTCAGTTTTGGTAATTTATATGTGTCTTATAATCTACCATTTCTTCTCTAGATTTTCCAATTATCTTTTTATATGGTATGTTGTCCTGGCATTATCATTTAATTCTAGGAGATAGTTGATTTCTTCCTTGGTTTCTTTTATGACCCACTGATTATTCAAGAATGTACTATTTAATTTCCATATGTTTGCATAATTTCTGTAGTTTCTTTTGCTATTGAGTTCTAGTTTCATTGCACTATGATATTTTAATATGCATGGGAAATTTCAATTATTTTTATTTTTTTTTAGTATTCTTTATAGGTTAGTATGTGGTATACATGTGCCTCTGAGAAATATATATATATATAGTATATGTATATATTTGTTATTAGGAGGGAGAACTGTAGATTTCTATTAAGTCCATTACTTTGA
The DNA here is from genome assembly GCA_004027595.1 of Dinomys branickii. NCBI lineage: Eukaryota > Metazoa > Chordata > Mammalia > Rodentia > Dinomyidae > Dinomys > Dinomys branickii. The sequence continues at coordinate 25,540 of PVLD010002125.1, forward strand.
AGGCGTGGTTACACTTTGACATTTCCTTGCTGATTTTTTTGTCCAGTTTATCTATTTGTGATAGTAGTTGAGGCTTCTCACTATAATTGTATTGATCTTTATCTGATCTTTCATGTCTAGGAGTGTTTGTTTTATGAAGTTGGGTGTGCCAGTATGTGTGTGTTTATGCGTGTGTGTGTGTGTGTGTGTGTGTGTGTGTGTGTGTGTGTAATGACCTTCTTAGTCTCTTCTGATCAGTTTTGGCTTTCAGTCCGTTTTGTATGAAAATAGGATAGGTATTCCTGCTTGTTTGGGGCCCCCATTAAATAGAATATTGGTGTTCATTGTTTGATTTTTATTCTATGAAATACTTACAGATTAAATTTGTTTCTTGTATGCAGCATACTGTTGGGTTTTGCTTCTTTTATCCAGTCTGCCAATCTGTATCTTTTGATAAGGAAGTTGAGACCATTCACACTGAGAGTTGCTACCGAAAGATAGTGACTTATTCTTGCCATTGTATTATTTTTCTGGTTGCTGATTCTCCTTAACGAATCACCTTACCTAACGTATTCATTTAATTAAATTTTCAGCATCATTGGGTCATTGTTTGTTCCTAGGATTTCCTTGAGACCATTTTGGGATGCTAGTTTAGTGGTCATGATTTTCCTAATATACTCTTTGTCATAGAAAGACCTTATTTCTCCATCAATTTGAAAGATAGTTTTGCAGGACATTTTAGTCTAGGTTGGAAGTTTTGGGGAGAGGAGGGTTTTGAAATATTTCATGCAAAACTGTACTGACCTTTCAGGTTTGTGCTGAGAAGTCTGGTGCATTTCTAATGGGTTTGACTTTATAAGGGACTTGTTGCTTTTTTCTAACATCATTTGAGTCTTTCCTTATGTTGGGCTTCTGGGATTTTGACTGTGATGTGTTGTGAAGAACTTTTTTTGTCTGATTATGAAATGTGGAGTTTTATACGCCAGACATGCCTGAAAGTTTTCTACTATGCTTCTGTAAACAAGTTTTAAATATCGTTTGTATTGTCTTCTGGTTTTGCACTAATTACAATTAACTTTAGAGTAGTCTTCTGGTGTTGTCTACCAGCTGCTGGATCCATTTTCTTTGCTCTCTTGTTTTTAATGTGTCTTTCAGTATGTGGTCACCCGTATTAGCTCTGTCTTCTAGTCCTGACACTCTGTCCACTCACTGCTCCTTTTTGCTGCCCATATTTGCAATAGAATTTTTTTTTATCTCCTGGATTTCTGTTTGGTATATTTTTCTGTTTGGTATATATGAACTCTAGTTCTTTGCTAAACTGATCACTCACATTTTGTTAACTTAGCTATATTTTTTAAACTCCCTGATGATTTTGTTGATTAAGTCCATTATCTGTTTAGTTATATTGTCTTTGAGCTCACCAAGCACCTCTTTATCACTTCACATAATTCAGCTATTTGGCTTTTGTTTTCCTCCAATTGATGCCCCATGGATCAGTCCTGGGGGTCTTAGGAGTTTCTGGAGCCCTTTTATGGCCTTAGTGCTCTCTCCCTCTGTCTCTCTCTCTGTCTGTCTCTGTCTCTCTCTGTCTCTCTCTCTCTCTCTCCCTCCCTCCTTCCTTGTGTTTGTGTGAGTGTGCTGCACACTGAGGGTTGAAGGTCCATTAAAGTGGAAAAAATGTCTTGCACACATGGAGAACTATTTAGTATCTACTTTCCTGTGATACACTCTGGACATGGCTAACTCTTGTCCTTTGTCTCTGTCTCAAGGTCTGACTACCTCTCTTAATTTGGGGAAAGAAGAATTCAGTGTAATTGGCTCAGTACTCAGGTATCTGGAAGTGAAGCACAGTAATGTTGATGACATAAAGACAAAGCAGATAGTGACATACAGTAAAGGGCAATTAATAGCAGTGACTACGCCGTTGCTGGTGACAGTAAAGGGATCAACAATAACAATAGGGTCAAAGACAAACTGGACATTAACACATCGTAAAATGAAAGCTACCACTATCCCACCTTAGCAATAGCAAAGAGATCTGCAATGATACAGACACAAAGACGAACCAAAACTGACATACAACAAGTACTCAATACAACAACTATACCAGCATTAACACAGAGAAAATTCAGTAATACCATTGTGGCAATTAAATATATAAAAATTAATAAACCTTAATAGTAACATTAATACAAATTGAGACATGTGGAAGGGGAAAATGAAAGAAGCAAGAAAATTTTTAAAAATAAAGAAAAAGTGGATGAGAAAGAGAAGAGGAAAATATAAAGAATTCAGTTAAAGAATAAAATAAAATTAATAGAATTACATAGAATTAACAGTAGACAAGAAACTAGAAGAAGAGAAGAAAGAAAAGGAAGGAAGGAAGGAAGGAAGGAAGGAAGGAAGGAAGGAAGGAAGGAAGGAAGGAAGGAAGAGAGAGAGAAAGAAAGGGTAAAGAAAAAAGAAAAACCCTAGAAAACCAGCGAACTAAAAGAGAAATTAGTCCATAAACTTCCTCTGTGTGTTTGAATGTGTGGTTTCTTTCTAGAGCCTGCAGTTGGAACCCACCAGACATGGGGAGGAATATTGAATCACTACTAAGTCCTATTTTGTTTCCATGCTCATTTTGTTCTGTGTCGTGCCTCACCTTTCTGCTGGGTGTGGTTGGCCAGTGGGGTTCACCCTCAGGCTACATTCACTCCAGCTGCTCCCTGTCTCCTCTCTGTGTACCCCAAGGCATTGCTTTCTCTGCCTAGTCTACAACCTATGGGCTTGTTAGGATCATCCTCTGCTCCAGAGGCCTCTCTGTCCATATACCTCAGGCTAGGACAACTTTCCAACCCAAAGCACATTCTTGATTATGTTGGCAGATGGGAAAATCAAACAGAACTTTCAACTTGGTGCTGGATGTAAGGAGCCTGGTGGAGTGGGGAGGTCAAGCAGTCTGCTGGACTCAATGCCACCACTTTCAGACCTAGGCCCCTCAAAACTATATGCAAATGGTCCAGTTTTGCATTACAAGGGGCAGGACCCCTGTGTCCTTCCTAGTCTGTGCTTAAACTTCTCAAGGGATCCATGACAACCCATGCCTTTTCAACTGTCTCCTGTGGCCATCTCTCAACCAGTCACTGTGGTAAGGTGACTCCAAAAACCCTAAAGTGTGGTTATTTTGTCACTCAGTCTTAACAATTAATTCATTCCTAAAATGGCTACTCATCAATCACTCAAATATGATGGGTGCTGCCCTGGATTTCTTCTCCCATTCTAGCTTGCCATATGGAGGAAGTTACTTTAGATTTAAGGTAACCGTGGGTTTTCCTTGGGTCTAGTGCTGCTAGCACCAGTTTCTCCCTAGGGATCCCAACCCTTTGCTGGCTCCTCTTGCATTTGCAGAGACAGAGCCCCTCCCCAGGAGCAGCTTCAGTGTTCAGCATGCTCCCTTCTTCTCTCTGTGTTGCTCAGTTTCTCTAGTTTCACTGTGGCTCCTGGTTTTCCTTTCAGGTCTTTCGTAACTTCTGGAGCTTTTCTTCCTTTTCACTAAGTTGTTTCCCAAGTCCAGGTCCTGGAGAGACTGTGAATGCTGCTGGGTCTTGTGCTGCCATTTGAGCCTTTCCACTACCTTAAATACTAAATATTATTTCTTGCCTTAGATGAAAACTGGATAACCAGCAATGTTCAGTAATTTACTAGTGCTAACACAAATAAGTAAGGAGCACAGAGTTTAAACAGATCTCTTTGATCCCAAGTCCCTGCACTGTGTTATGCTAGCAATCCGCAGAATGGAACTGAAATACACCATGATAAACTGATGGATTGCCTACCTGTCTCCCTCTCCCATGATTTAATTCTAGCAGCAGAAACTCCCTGAGAGAGACAGAGACAGAAAGAGAGTGTTTGCCTATGGCTATTCTTAAAGGAAGACTGAGAATTCCAGTGATCAAACATCTTCCCATACATAGAAACCTAAACTTGGCCATATTTTTTAAGTCCTGCTTCCTCACCAGAGATGGATTTCCTGCCTTCACTCATTACTAGGATCTATATAAGGTCAAAACAGAATCTGTTGGACTCTGCTGATGGTCCACCAGGACAAAGAGATGGTGGGTAGAGTTCTAGAAGAAACCAGCACAGAGAATGCTCTCACAGTAACTCAGTTGTCAGCTTTACCAGCCATATCCTTACTGTCCTCCTCTTCCACACTCCTCCTAGCCATAATACTTCTCCCGAGGACACTAGAGAGCCACCTTCGTCCAGTAAGAATCCACATTATGTACAATTTAGTAGATGTTCCACAGTCTTCTTGTCCATATTTTGCTGTCTTTTAAGAACACTCCTCTGTAGACACCACTGTTTCTCAGTCTCCTCAAATTCCTCCCTACAGAACAAACTGAGGAAGAAATTATGTGAAGTATTTTTTAATTTATCACCCTCAGAATATCTCTGTCTTAATTTTAGAGAGTTTGCTTGGTAAGTCCAGAGTATTTACCTTAGAAAATAAGACGACAAGTGGGGCCAAGATCGGCAATTGCAATGCGTTAAGTGGCTGTGCTTTATAAAGCTAAGAACTCGCTTCTGGCCATCTGGCTCACACATGGAAGAGAGTAAACTAACTGAGTTGGCTGAGAACACAAGAACCATCTGGCCATCCAGCAAACTCCTTTGAATGCCCACTGTCTGCCAGGAACTGAAACCAAGGGTAAAGATGATAGTTTGGCTGGGCTCAGCACAAGAAAGGCTTTTTCCAGTTGTTTGACTCTTGGACAATGAAGCAGGATATCATGAGAGTCCATAAATACTCCATTTGTGAACCAAATACTTTACAACCACATTAGATATTACCAAAGCTTTCATTTTTTCTCTTTGCTGAAGAGATTGGACTAATTGAATTCAGGTAAACTCAGTGCTCCTATGGAATGGCCATGTGCCTCTGCCCAGTATTCCCTGTCTGTGCACCACTCCTGCCTACTAGCAGAAACCCTCACAAACAGCACCCTGAGAGTCCCCGAGCCAGGTGGCTGGGCGCGACCACTGGGCATTCTCACTCAGTTGTCCTGCTGTCTGCCAAAAATTTAAAAACTTAATCAAACTCATTCTGAGCCAAAACTAAGTATTCCTCCTTCCTGACATCTACACATCTATCAATGGCACCACTTTCTTCTTTGGTAATTTTGACCCCAAATCTTGTAGTTCCCTCTGAAACCCCATGTCTTTTAGGGCTTTGGAACTGAATCATTACATCATGTGGACCCAACATTTCTAATACTTCGTGATCTACTTAAAAGAAAATCCCCCTTTCCTGATGGCTCAGGGCTTTTTGTGCTTCTGCTCCTTAGGACAATCTAAGCAGTAGGACAGAGGATCTCCAATCCCTGTTTTCTTTTCCATTTCCTAAATAAATACATGTGTTTCTTAGGTTTGGCTGCCCATTAATTCAAACTGTCAAAATATGAATGGATTTTGACCATGAGTGGAAGTCTTTAACTTTTCTCTATTTCAGGCAGCACAAAGTATTCAGCAGAGGTGCGCACAGTGGTACATGCATGTAATCCTAGCAGGAGAATCACAGGTCTGAGGCCCGTCTGAGCAACTTAGAGAGACCCTGTCTGAAAACAAAATATTTTTTAAAAAGAGCTGGTGGAGGCTCAGCCTCAGTATGCTTACCTAGTGCGCATGAGACATGGATTCAATCCCTACTATGGCATTAAAGGGAAAATATTTCAGTAGATATTTTATAGGGTGGAAAATGGAAGCACATCTCTAAAATACGTGGGTTATTTATATATAATACACGAAACCTCCGGACAGGCGCCTCCTATTTCACTGTTTCTAGTCTGTACCACGGCAGGTCCAACTCCATGCCATCTCTAGCTCCCTCCATTTTGGGACTGCTTTGCGAGTTGTGCTCTCCAAATAGGCCAGAGCCCTTCTGGATGGAAATCCCCACCTGCAGGATTCAGGGCATGTTGACATGCGGTTTATTATAATCCATTTCCCCGCATTGATCAGTGGCAGCTCCATGTTTTACCGAGCAGTAAGCTCCCTGAAAGGAAGGAATTGCTTGCAAGTAAGCATTTGGATTTTTAGGCCCTAACAAAGAGCACTGCAGAGTTTGTCAAATAAAGAAACCACCCTCTTTTGTTCTCTAAATATGTTGCTGAAAGAATGCAAAGATAAACTGCAGATTGTAGGAACATAGTCCATTTCACCATTGAAGACACGTTTGCAAATAAGCACATGAAGATATTCAACAGCACACAGTGAAACATGATTCACTGTATACACCTGTGGCAACTCTCACTCCCTCACCACGTCATGTGCTGCTAAGAATGGGGGTCGACTGGACCCACATTTCCAGTGGAAATGAAAAACAGCACCATAACTCTGGGAAATGGGACTTGGCTGTCATGCCAATCCTAGGAATCACATAAGGGAAAGAGAAGTGTACGTTTTCACAAAGACTTACGTTTGTTTGCTCACAGCAGCTGCCTTGTGATAATCCAATATGAAATGGCCCAAACACCTCTTGGAAGGTAAGTGGATAAATTGTAGTGCAGTCAGTGTGGAGCACTACTCAGCAATAAAAGGAAGAAACCACTGATACATACAAGTTAGTTGTGAAACAATTCTGCTGAGTGAAAGAAGCCAGGCATAAAAATAACATACTCTGCGCTCCCATTATAGAAAGTAGAAAATACAGAATAATCTCTAATAGCAAAGAACAAGCAAGCATTTGCCTAAAGAGAGAAAGGGCTAAAAGGATGGGTTACAAAGGGCTGCAAGAAACATTAGAGGAGGTGGACATATTCAGTATCTTGACTGTAATGATTTCATGAGTGCTGATAGTGGGAAGTGGCAGAAGCTGGAGTCAATCACCCACATGGGGCTAGAACAAGCCCCGTCCCGAGAACACAGAGTGCCCAAGGTGAGCCACATGAACACACTGCTCCAGCTCTGAGAAAGAGAGGCACCCCAGGCAATCCAAGTGAACAAGTTACTAGGCAGAAGGTGTCACATGACATCATGTCACAAGCCAAGTATATAAATAAATGCACAGCAGTGGTTGAGCAGTTCCTTCCCTCCCACCCAGAGAGAAGGCTCCACCTAATCCCAGATTTCTGCTTCTTGTCTTCATGTCTTTACCTTCTCGCCACCCTGCATGGTCCTCACCCTGTGAAATTCAAGACACACACAGTCCGAGGCACTTATGTATGTCACACTTCGCAAAGTGTCGCTTTAAATATATTCAATGCCTTCAATGCTGGTTATATCTAAATATAGCTGTAAAAGAAACAGAATGACTTGCATTTTTCATAAAAATCTAGCTTAGGATCATGAGGAAAATGAAGAAGAGATCCAATTATTCAGTCACGAGTTCAAGCATGTGGATTAGCCCTGAGGTTCCGGGCACTACCGGAGGCAGAGGAGCACAGCACAGAGAGGGGAGAGGGGCCCCCCACCTCCTGGTTAGGGCCCTGCAGATCTGGGGGTACACTCTGCGCGGGGGTGAACACCTTCTCTCTCACCCCCTGGAGGCATAAAGTGGAGACAGGACAGGAGGGATGGGGCTGCTGTTCAGCTCAGAAAGTCAGGGAGACCAGGCAGAGGCCAGGGCACAGCAACCCTAGTCGTCATATGTATGCTTTCATTTCAGAATCTCCTTGATTATAAACATCTGGGACAGCAAAATGGCATTCTCGATAGGACTCTGAATTCTTTGACCCTGTATGCAATTCACCTCCTGTGTCTTAAGGAAGATTTTTGGGGTCTGCTGGTGGTGGGAGTGCCTATGAAGAGTCAAGCAACATGTGTATAAATTAAAGGCCTGAGAGACCGCTAAAAGCCAAATACCAATTAGGAAAACCAGTTTCAAATTAGAATCATCTCCCATAATCACCACTTTGAAGGGAATTACCTTGCTCCCATACTGGGGCCCACAATGCCCTTTCATTTTGCAGCAGAGCCTAAGGCTTGTTGTATTTATCTTCTCTTGTCCATGCTGAATGAAATCCACGCCTTTGCGGTGGCAGATGGTGAGCTTATCACTGTGTCCTCAAGCCTTTACCATCTAGCATGTGCTGGGTGCCAACTCCAGCAGCAGGAGGCTGTCAACCAGCCAGACTCATGTTGAACCTGGAAGCTGCTGTCCACTAGAGGTGGAAACCATCTAAACCTGCAAAAGGGAACTGCTGGAGGTGAAGTCAAAGGAGGAGGCCAGGGTGGCCTTCCATGAATGGGGGCTTTGCCCACTCTGGAAAGGCCTGCAGCTTCTTCTTTGGAGTTATCTAGACTTTTCCAGATCCTCTACTCCAAAGTATTGATAACGCTGTGAAATATTCAGACACCAAAAGGTTTAAGTAATAAAACAATCAACCCAGTGTCAGAAATTAAGGCTGATCAATACAACTGCCATCTCCTATGGCTCGAAATCTCACCTCCCTCCTAGGCATGCTCCTTCCCGAAAGCAGGAATGCCCACCCTGGATCAGGTTCCACCCACCCCAGGCCCTCGCTTCTTTTTTAACCATCTATGTGCCTCTTCATACTACATATGTGTACACTGTTGCTTGTATGTTTCAAACTCTATATAAATGGCATTATATTCCAGATATTCAAGAAGCCAGATTTCCCTACAGGTGTGTGAGCATCATCCTTGTGGTTGTGTGTGGTGCTAGCTAGGACAATTCTGTTCTCATTGTCCATCATATGGACATCCCGGGACTTATTTCTGCAATGCTTGGTAGAACTCTAGCACTGCTGCTTCAGGAATTCTGCTACAGCCCTTCCAGTATAAGATGCCCCTAGTGCTAGAGTCAGAATTCCTGGGGGAGGGGGTACCTGGAAGTGGAACTGTTGGATCATCATGTGTGGCAGAACTTCCATGATCCTCACGTTACCACGTAGCACCTGCCATGACTGCAGTGATGAAAATTCCACCAGTCACATATGCTTTACTATTCCCCATAATCTTGCTAATTCCTGGTATAGTCATATATGCAAACGTTTTCAGAAAGATTGTGAAAGGGTATTTCAATGTGGTTTGAATGTACATTTTTCTTATTACCATTTAATAAGAAAATATCATTTAATTTTTTCATCTATGGATAATTTTTGCTGACTTCCTTAAAAATGTCTTCATCAGAATAATTCAATTTATCACCCCTAATTTTAAATTTATTAAAACTTTGCTAGAAAATACTTGAACCTCTTGAAATCTTAGAATACCTGCGTTAAAGTCTGTCTTGGTTACTTTTTTCTTGTTGCTGAGACAAAATACCCAAAGCCCAAAATGACAGAAGGAAAAGTTTATTTAGCTTATAGTTTGTGGAGGTCTCAGTCCATACTTGGCTGGTTCTGAAGCAGAGTGGCACATGGCAGAGGGCAAACTCATGGCTGGCAGAGCACAACAAAAACAACCAGCAAAAGGGAGAAATGACAGCAAGAAGCCTCTTTCCTTCCCTTACATTGTAAGCAGCCTGTCCCCACCCAGGGGGCGTGTAGCTCTCACATAGTGTCCATGCCCTCCTCTTCCACAGGCTCAGGATGTGCACAAAGTAAGCACCCTGGCTTCCTGCTGAGCCAAACCTCTGGACTCCCCAAGTTGACACAATGTGTCAACCATAACAAAGTCCCTGTGCCAACTTTGGCCCCAAACACACAGTTTCTTCTTTATAATAAACTTTTCTTCAATTTTAAAAAGTGGAGGCAACATATAGCCTTCCAATTCCTTAATTCTAGTGGTGCTTTGAGGATGAGGGATATGGTATATATTTAAAAATTAGGCTCTTAGGGCAATTTTTGAAGAACCACAGAGATCATTTATGGATGAGTGGAGGCAAAGGCAATTGAGGGTTGAGGATCACAGAGAAATTTGAGGGAGAAAGGTGTCAGGCCAGAGAGGCCCTGGCTGAGATTGCTTCCAGGATCAGCTGTCCCCAGAGGTGCTGGTTGGAGGGGTGAGCAGCAGTCCTGATGTAGGTGAGGGTAAGGGAGTCTGCATCTTCCCCGGGAAGGTCCCCAGGAGATCTTCTCAGCCATGTGTGACGTTCATCCTGCACGGCAGGGTCCTCTCACACGGAGGACTCACAGCGTGCGTGAAGCGTTTCTCTCCTGACTTGCGCTGGCTGTGTGGGAAACGCTTGCTATGTGAGCTCATGGGCTTCTCATCACTCTGCTGAGGCCATGAGGCCATGGCGTAGAGGGCGCACTGAGGTCCACGGGCGACAGTCAGCTACAGGCCTTGCTGCTGTCCGCATCATCCCCAGCCAGGAGCGTGGCAGACGGAAGTCACTTTTAGGGAGCCGCCCCCTGGCGTTACCACAGAAATGGGTAAAGTCCCGGGTTTGGGTAATTCATGAGTAATTTTTGTGTCTGGAAAAAAAGAAAGCAAAAACTAGGTCTAGGATCTCAGCCTCCACACAGTTGCCAAAGTGAGCAGCCTCAGGGTCTTCCTCCCAAGCTCCCTGAAGTCCCTCAGCTCCCCTGGGCTCCCCTCTCTGAGGCCACAAACAATCTGGCAGAACCAAGAGTTCACCGGGGCTGGGCGGTCAAATGGTCAACCACACCGGAGGAAGTTGCTCACAGGAAGCTGTGTGTCTTTCGAAAAGACCCAATCACTTGTTTTAAAAAGTAAGATGTCCCCGAAATGCTCTGCACACCAGCCAACACTTCATTTCCCATAGAGGCTCTGTTCACCCTTAAAGCTCCATGGCCGCCAACCCACAGAAGCTGTGCGCTGCTTTGAAGTTGCTTTGGGCTCAGACTCTGGGGTCCAGGCCAGGTTGGCTTCGGAAGACCTTCAGAGGCTGCTCCTTGCCCAGGTCAGGTCCTCTGCGTGGTGGTCAAGGCCTTGGCTCAGACTTCAGGGAGGACTGAGCTGCTCCAGGCCAGAGAGGGTGAGCGAATGTTTCCACCGCGGGACAGGGTGCGACGGGCACTGGTGATGGTTTGGTTTTCTGAACCAAGCCTGTGACACGAAGACTAAAAGTTAAACTGTGCTCGGTGTATTGTAAACATACTTTTTTTAGAAATATCTGTGTTCCAAAATGGTAATGACTACACAATAGTTATTCTCTGCAGGTCATTATTTCCCACGTAATTATTGCTAACTTGAGGTAATGATGAAATAATCTTCATAAATGGTCTCATAAAAAATAGTGTCATGGCAAATGGACTATGAGCAGCATGAGAAGCCGCACATGAAAACAGTTAGGCACATTACCCGGAGTTCCCATTATGTCCTCAGCCACCTCGCCTTGCGATGCACTAATATTTCTCTTAAATGGAGTCATGGATCATTAATTTCCTGGCCTTGAAATCTCTTATTATTAAAAATGTTACTTAGCAACCTTTAGACACTGAAGTGAATCCAAATAAGAAAGGCCAAAAGGTCTGTTGGTCTGTTCGCTCTCGTTGTAAAAAGACGATTGATGTCCTGGGCTGGAATATTTTTCATTGCTCTCTTAGAATTATATTGTCTTGACTGGTTGAGGGAGGAGAAGGAGGACAACATGAGTTTCCTTGGCTGCCCTGGATCAAGGAACAACTCACCAACATTTGGTGTTCATCCCACACGCCGCCTCTCCGTTCTGAAAACAATTCTCTTCCCTCTCCACGTGCGGGATACAGCATTTGAAAACAGACCGTGCTAACTCTCATTTCGGCTACGCAGTCAGCCAGCACAAAGGAGTCACTTTTTCTTTTCTTTGCAGGTTTGATTCACTGCCTGTCTTGTTTTGCTAGAAGCAGTCAGGTTTGTCTTCACGACCACCTTCTCCGGGTGGAGACACAGGAAGCACCCCGATGGAGATGGCCTTTCTGCGGGTCCCTCACTGACTCCAGCGTCTGCCCTGGGAACCTTGCTGCCCCTCTTGGCACACGGCTTCCAGGGCCTGTGGCTGTGCAGTGGCCGGGGCCCGCACATTGTGTCAGCACTGCACCTGGCTCTCTCAAAAGCGCTGAGTGCTGGTGAAGGGGCCGGCTCTGTCGCCCTGGCCTGGCGGCCACTGCAATATACCTGTATACCTGAGCGTGACTTTGAGTCTGTCTTCTCCCTTGGGAAGGAGCTAACCCAGGGCCACATTTCAGCCCGGCCCAGCGCTCAGTCTCCAGAAGCTCAGTGACCAACGTGAGCCAGTTCCTTGTGCCAGAAGTAGGTAAGTTTAAAATAATATGTTAAATATTTGTCCACTTCATTCCAAAGATACAGGTGTTTGTCGATACAATAGGCTTTTTAAAGAATTATAGAACCATATTTAAATCAGTGCGAACCTATTTTTATCCAGAAATGCCTTACATGCTCTTTTGGAAGAAGAGATTATAAATAATTACTTGTGCCGTTCTGTGTGTCTATGCTTTTAGATACACACGAGGGTAGGTTGTTAACACAACAGCTGTACACATTCACAGGATGCCTGCGAATCAAGTCCGGATAATCAGCCCATCCAGCACGTCGAATGTCCAGCATTTCCTCCGGTTGGGAACCTTCAAACTCCTCTCTCCCAGCTACTGTGAAGCAGTAACTACCTCGAGCCAGCTCCCCCACTGTGCTATAGAAAACCGTGTTCTGTACACACGAGCCAACCTCATAGTGACAGTCTCTCACTCCTCGTGTACACAGCCACACTCTTGGCTTTCATGTGCAATGGAGGACACGCGTTTCTCTTTCCATGCCTGGTTTACTTCCTCTTACATAACGACCTCCATTTCCATCCATATTATTGCCAATGACAGGACTGTATTCTTGTTTATGGCTGAGTAGTATTCCAGGATTCATATATTTGTGTATACCCACATTTTATCTGTTCCTGAGTCGATTGTCTGTTCGTGCGGCACTATATTTTGGCTGTTGTAAATAATGATGCATTAAATATGTAAGTATAGCCACCAAATAGTTTTAATAGCAATTTATGGGGTAGCAATCACATCGTTTGCAGAAATATAACACTGGAATTGAAAAACCTCACAGCTAATCAAAAGCTTCTCTTCGTGACCTTCACAAACGCTTTAAGTTATGGATAATTTTAAGAGTACTTTTGTCTTTATTAAAGATATCAATGTAAAATTTTATGTTTATATCTGTAGTTTGCGAACATTTCTTCGATTTCATTTTAAATGTTCCAGTGGAGATGTCAATTCGGTGGCCCCGGGAAGGGTGCCTCGAACGTGGGCCATGCTCCGGTCCACGGCCGCGGGGAGGATGGGGAGGACGCGGAGGAACGGGAGGGTGGGGAGGAGGACTCCGAGGAGGGCCGGGTGGACTGGAAGGGCGCGGAGGACGCGGCGGACAGGGGGACACCGGAGGACGCGGCGGAGCACGCGGAGGAGGACGGGAAGGTCGGGTCCACGCGGGCCCTGTTGCCAGCCTCAGGGATGCAGCTTTCAGCGCGTTCGCTGGCGCCTGGGTGCACATCCCGCCCGCTCGGGAACGGGTCTCCGGCCTGGCCGTTACGTGGCGGGCCGGGACTGGAGGAGCCGGACAATCGCCGAGCAGCCGGCGCGGACACGGCCCGACCTCGCGCGCTCAGGCCGCGGAAGAGACAGCCCTGTCCCTCGGCGGCCACCGTCGCGCACTCCACCGCCTGCCTCGGCGCCCGCAGATTCGGGGAGAAGGCGGGCCCCGGCCGGGATGGCGGTCCAGGGAGGGAACCGAACCAACCGCTGGGACGTCCTGCTGCCGGGACTGACTCGCGCCGCCTGCCGCGAGAGCCCAGGCCCAGTTCGGACTTGCGCTAAATTGAACGGATCGCCCAGGGCCCTCAAGAATCACAGGCAGCTTGTGTGCCCCCACCCCCACCGCAATTATTCTGAGATGTGTTTGGATTGTCCCTGGAGCAGCAGCTGTGTTGGTCTCTGCGTGTAAACCAAAGACATAGTAATTTCTGGAGAGATTTAGACCCAGATCCAGCAGAATGTTATATATTTTAGCTCATTTTAATAAAATACTTTCTTATAACATCAAGAAAAAATTTAAATCATTTCAGCACTAAACTCAATCACTATTATGGAGCAAAAAAAAAAAACCCCTTATAATCTAAGAAAATATGTTTAATAATTGTGCCAATTTTTAGATGGTGGTCTTTTTGAATTTTCTAAATCTCCTGATTAGGGAGTAGCCAATTTAATGACAAAGAACTGCACAGGGCCCCTAATTACAGGGAGCAGAGGGACACGGAGCAGCTAAAGAGAGGGTAAGAACATTCCATCCGTTTCGTCTGTTGCTGTTCCACAAAGCACATCAGAGCTCAAAACTATAACATAAAACACATTCTGCCTATTTTCCAGGCTCAGCAGCCTGGGTTTTGAATGCACTAATTTAAATTTAAGGACACGAATCTAATGTCTGCCCTTTGTAGGTTTTCAGCAGTGCTTATACACAGCGGCTGCATCTGCTTCCAGCCTGGTAGGAGGGACCCCAGGCCATCCTGCTCCCAGGCATCCGATTAGGGATGAACACACACGCGGCCTCCTGGGTGCTGGTGTCAGGCGCATGCTCCTAGCCACACTTGCAAAGTGGCTTTTCTCTGAGCTGTGGCTCAGTATGGTGCTTTCCTTTCCCATGTGATCCAACTAAGATTTGCCCCGGAAGCTCTTAGTCAAGTAATTTCAGAACAAGGTAGAAAGCACCAAGAGTTTTCAGGAGGATTTTGTCTACAAATTCAAGAGAAAAAAATTCTGTCTTCCGGGACTGGCATGAACTGGCAGTGAAGAAATGGGCAGGGTGAGCCAGGACAGAAGGGGAAAGTCCGAGAGAGCCGGGCAGCCGGACCTGCGGCGGCGAGGATGGGTGCGGGGCTCCACGTCTCCATGGGATCAGGCATGAATCAAGGCGGATATGGAAGGTGTGCAAGCCCAGCGCTCCTCCTTGTAAAGAAACTCGTAGCAATTCATCTGCAGTCACTGAGTTCCCGCACTGCAAACAGGTATCTCACCTGCCTAGTTAAAGCTTTGATCTCAGCATTTTGTAAAAATAAAATAGAACTGAGAACACATCTGATAAATTATAAAGTCTAAAGGAGGTAAATCACCCAGGTTCCTGTTTTGCTCTCCTTATTAAATGTTGAGCAATATCACGGAAGCACAGTTGTCTTAGAAAAAGAATAAGAAGCAACTTACGGGGTAACAATCACCTTTTATAGAACTATAATATTATAATTGAAAAATTTTACAAACAATCTAAAACTTCTTTTCCTGACCTTCACAGATACTTCCTTATCTGGATTCTGGGCTGATTAAAATTTTAGAAATCATAATAACCTGTAAGAAATATTAGATCATTAACATATCCCTTTCAGTTAACTATGTACAGACCAGCAATTTACCATTAGCTATTAACTATTTACTGTCTGTGCAGTTATGAGCAACAAAAACACAGAGTACAGACCCAGGCTCTTCTTTCAAAGGGTAGAACAAAAATGATTAATTTTTGAAAAAGTTAAATCATTTCATTTAAAAGCACAATATTACAAATATCAAATGTAAAGAGAATGTGTCAAGGGTAAGGCAGGAGGAAGGGCAAGATGCCCTGGATCTCAGGTAAGGTGGACAGTTGGTCTGTCACTCTGCAGCGCAGGCCCATGGACTGGAGGTCAAACAGCAGCAGCCCGCATATCAACAGCTGAGGTGTCAGTGCATGGGGTTCCTCAGAGCCCCCTCTGGGCTCATGAACATCCACCACCCGGTGTCCTTGCCTGCCTTTCCTATGGGAATCCATACCCCTGGGGTCTTTTCCTCTCTCTAAGGCCTTCGAGTCCACCTTTCTGACCTCACTGAGCCTCCTTCTTGCCTTCTTCAAAGGCCCTACATCCATAGTCAGGCTGGGAACCAAAGCTTCTGCAGGACTTCAGTGGGCCTGCAAGGGTTCAGCGTCCTGTTCCCGGCACGTGGATTTGGGGTGAGCTGAGTGCAGTGGCGAGGGTGATCAGTGGTGGGGGATTGTAAGCTGTCACTTGTGCAGCGCATGTATCTGGGAAGACCTCCTTCGTCACCTGTCTCCGTACACACTGGGGATACTTACGCATTATTGAAGAAGTTTGACAACAAGATATGGGATCATCTTCAGAACATTTGTCAGTCTCATTACTCAAAATATTCATTAAAGACAGATAGATGTCTTAGTCACTTTCTAGTCACTGAGATACAGGACCCAAGACCAGCAATGTAAGGCAGAGAGATTTCTTTGAGCTCGTGGTTACTTACAGTCCACAGTTGGCCAGCTGCCAGATGGAAACTGTGACAGAGAAAAGCTGCTGAAGTCACGGCAGGTAGGAAACAGAGAGGGTAGGAGGAGCCAGGAAGGGAGACTCGGCCTACTGGGCCTTCCCCGGGGAGCCACCTCTTCTGAGCAGATCCCATCCCCCAAAAGCAAGCCAGCCATTCACCCCACAATCCAGTCACCCTCCTGGGCCTCTTTCTCCATCTAAACCACAACTGTAGATGTCACTGCTGAGTTCCTAGTTTTGAACTTAGATGTGCTGATCATCCTGCTCAAGTATCATTTGGTCTTTTGTGTGACTGCTGATCAGATTGCAGTTAAGCGATACAGTTTCTTGATGTCAAGAGAAAGCAGAGTGTAAGACTGCATTACAGAGGGTGCCACCGAGTTAACCAGTCATCCCAGAAATCTCAGGGCCTAACACAATAAATATGTACCTTTGTTATATTACATATTGTTATCTTCAATGAAGTTGCTCAGATTACCAGATAGAAGGTTGATCAAATCATTAAAGAGACTAAGAAAATAATAATTTAAAAGAACATTAGAGACAATACATAGCGGTACTAGGCAGGATGGTAGGAATTCACAATGGGTTGTTACACTGCAAACTGTTGTCATCATGTAAGTTCTCAGATTATCAGATACAAGCATGCAAAATTGGTCAAAATAGTAAAAA
The DNA here is from genome assembly GCA_004027595.1 of Dinomys branickii. Taxonomy (NCBI): domain Eukaryota; kingdom Metazoa; phylum Chordata; class Mammalia; order Rodentia; family Dinomyidae; genus Dinomys; species Dinomys branickii. The sequence continues at coordinate 42,407 of PVLD010002125.1, forward strand.
CAAAAAACAAAAAACTTTTAATGTTAATCCCTAACATTTGGTTTGAAACCCTGTATCATTTTTAATGTCCTTGCTTTGTGTTGTTTGTATTTCACTATTTTTCTTTTTTTAAAAACTATTTTCTTTAAAATAAAATAAAAAAAAAATGTACCTTTGGCTTGGCCCAAGCCTCATTTAGCCCGAACGGCTATTCCAGCCGTCATTCTTCCATGCAGGCACCGAGAGAGCCGTGCTGCTTTCACTGCACCTGTGACGCTGCTGGGGAGAGAAGGAGCCGTACAGAATGAACAGCTACTTTCAGACACCCTGCGGAGTGGACACGCAGAGTTCCTGGCCGAAGCACCTGGTTAAAATCAGTGATCTGAGCCCCACCGACTGTGAGGGGATTGGGGGCAGGGTGCTCTCCCGTGTCAGAGAACTGCACTGTAGGTACAAGAGTCTTTACTACATTTAGGTTTTCCCCGTAGTGTGTGTAGGAGAATGTAACTAGGACAGGCAAGCACCGTGGGGCAAAAGGTTGGGGACATACTTATTTAATTTGAAAATGGATTGCAATTCTTAAAGCTTTTGTTGTCCTGTTCTACACAGCAAATCCTGAGGATAGTGTTCTCGGCATTGTCCTGTTTTCCACCAAACGCCATGGCTCTGTGCGCACGTGCAGTGCTCACTGGTTCTGTCCAAACACATATGCTTGTTCATCAGAGGGCTGCTACCAAAGTACCTCAGTAATTACAAGTTTAAAAGCCCTCGTTGTTGAAAATTACAAACCCAAAGGCCTATAATTCACAGACTTGTTTTGCTGCTCACTTGGTATATTTTATTATTAAATTTGAAAGAAATAAAGGGAAATTCTTAGTAGGGTCTTTGAGATAATTATTCCATCATAAATGCAGATGAAATTAATATATATGGGAGCCTGAAATTAAGTATCATTATCACATTTATGTGAAGAGCAGTTTCCAAAGCTTTTAAGCATTGACTTAAAGTTCTTTCTACATCAAATCCATTTTCAAGAGATTATATTGGTAAGATTCACTCTTGGAGTATACAACAAAGAAATAAATTTGAGAAGATCAAGCCCTCAATTATTACAAATTTCTATTAATTGTCCTACTGTTCTCTCAGAAGTTTTATAATAAAATGGGGGAAGGGAGCTATGCAAGTCTTGAACCCACATCTTCTTGATTCATCCAAATGACTGCCAGCTCCTGGCCTCCTCCTTGGGTGCCTCTGCCCTTCACCCTGTTACTGTGGAACCTGACCCTAGCTGACGGCTGAGGGCCAAGTGCCCCACATACTCCTTGCTGCCCCTTCACTGTTCTCTCTGGGTTGTCCCAGGGAGACCCTGATTCTAGGAGCCGTCCCAAAAGTATCCGTCCCGGGTGACCTTTCCCCTAAGCTCTGCATCCATGCCCAGCTCCTTCTTGCTCTGTTCACCTAGCTGTGTAACAATCGCCTCTGACCTTGCTTATGAAAGAGGAAGTGATTTATTCTCCAGTCTTTCCCTGTCTCTGGTTCCTTTTACCCCTTTTTTCCACATCTATGTCATCAGCTTTTGTGTAAACTTCCGCCAAAGCATCTTTGGAATCCGAGCCCTTCTCGTTCTTTCTCCTGTTCACTGGTGCATGTCGTATTCTCACCCGATTGCCACAAGAACCTCTTGTCTCTGCATTCATTCTGAGCAGTGGAATCGTGCAGATCCTTCCCCTGTGTCAAGTCTGCCAAGGGGTTTCCCAGTGTTTGCCCTGAGATCCCCCTTCAGGAATGTTCGCAGCCCTCCTGACTCTGCCCCTCACTCCATGGCCTTCCTGGCTGAGTTGACAGTTCTCCCCTGTACTCGATGTCTTGAGCTTTTTGTATATTTGCACCTTTGGACTGGTTCTTCCCGGTGTCCAGGCTGTTCTTCCCCAGGTTTTCATGTACCCATCCTTAGACTCTGTCAGAGGATGCCCTTGGGGCACCATCCTTGACACATCTGCCTTTATCAGGTCATAAGTTCTACTGTGTCCACCAGAGAGGGACTCACATGCCCAACATTAGTCTAAAAGTCCCCGGGCAGCCAAACTGAGTCAGCCGGAGACCCGAGGGCTGAAATCACTGTCTGCAGCATTCTGTGAGAAGTCTGTTTCTGTAGGACAGAAAGGGAAACACTAATAAAGATAAAACACCAAGATGACGAGAGACGCAGTAAAAGAATTAAGATTCTAGAAGCCAAGTCAAGAAGCCAGCAAGACTATTGGAGCAACCGTGTCTAAAAGCATTTGGTGGTCTGTGTTTAAATGAGCTCACACACGGATGCATGTAACTGGGCTGCAAGGACAAGGGGAGAGAACACCGCCCACACAGTCACAGGAAGGGAAGAGTGGTGCTGGACACCGTGCAGGGGCTCTCTGATTAGAAGGTGGGGCTGGGCTGCGCACAGGCAGAGGGCGACTCATGCAGTAAAGCTTTTAGGAGTGGACAGCGTGGGCAGCAGAGTAGCTGTTTGTTCATTTTTAAATATTTCCCTTTAGGTTTTGGCCTGAAATAAGTATAAGATCTTCTGGCCAATAGAAGACCAAACTTGAAGTGGGGCAAGATATTAAGAATGGCACAGTAAGTTGGGACGGCATGTGGTATGCTGGTGACTAGCAGGGTGTCTTCTCACTAAGTGTCCTGGACTCCACAGAGGGTGGGTGTGGCTGAGACAGCACTGCTGACAGAGTTGCCATGCCATCCAATGAGCTGTCTTCCACCCTGAGGCCTCACGTCCAGCCCGTAGGTCAAACCCAGAGGGCCAGTTGCCCCTCCATGGGTGGTGAGCTGAACAGTTTGCAACTTTGTAAATGGTTCAAAAGGCAAAAGAAGATATCATAACCCATGACAATGATGAAATTCACATTTGCATTTCATGGCAACACAGTCACACCCATTTGTCAACCTGCTGAATGTGGCTGCATTACACTCAACAACAGAGTCCAGTCCACAACTGAGGCCGTGAGCCCTCTTGGAGAGCATGACTGACCCTTCTTCTCCAACACAGACACAGGGAAGAATGTACTGACTGGTCATAGCTGAGGCAGCAAGAAGAAAGGCAGTGTAGAGGAGAATCCAGTTAGAGTTGAATATGTACCAGAGAAGCACAAAACCCAAGGGTGAGGTCATTCAGCCTAACGAGGCAGCTGGTGAAGCCATCAGTGAGTGTGGGAAATGCGTCCTGCTCAGGCTACTGGGGGGCATGCACAGGGCAGCTTGCCGTGATGCTTCATGATAGATTCACATGGGGTTGGAGTGTGCTGTCCTGCAGAGAAGTGGTCATGTGCCAAGGAGTGTGCAAAACCGAGGACCAAGGGTGGGAGTACACTCAAGTGTTTTAGAGGATGCTGGAGGCAAAGGGAATGAATTTGAATGGAAATAGACAAAAACTAACTAGTAGTAGTGTGGGTGCAACTCAGTGCTGGGGGCTTGCCTTGCAGGCACAAGGATCTGGGGTTAACTTTTAATACTCCAAATATATAGCTATTTTATTGAGTAGAATTCAAAATTTCATATCAAAAATGCAATTTCATATCAAAATCATAATTACAATTAACATGCTTCAGGCTATAGTCCAGAGTTGCACATCAGCTTTTCTGTGCCTGGAAGGTGCACTCACGAGAGTGTTTGACAAGTACTGCATGGCAGGCTCCGAGGAGCACTGTGGTATGAAGACAATTCCGGGCGCCTCTCAGCCCTGAGGCTGGAAGCAGAGTCCACTCCAATGCACTGGCTATTTCCTGGACTTCTGCTTTGGGGTGGGGATTCTGAGTGTGCTCAGAGGTGATGAGTAGGATTCAGTGTTTGCTAAAGCTGAAGGCGGGTGCACAGTTCATGTGGGGTCTGTCCGAATCTGTGTCCAGCACACATTTCCCCACCATTCAAGCTCTTCATCTGATTTAACACATGCACTATCTGCTTTTAGAGCAGCTCTGCATATCTCTATTTCGTGATTTGGGGAGCACTGGACACAGCATGTCCACCTTTACCACGAGGGAGCCTTGAGGGTTTCATGGTGATGATCTTCCCTGCCCACTCGGCCTTTCCTCGTCTCCATTGGACATGTACGGTGCAGAGGCCTTCAGTGGGAAGTCTGCAAAGGGCAGAGGTGCGTCTGACAAGAAGCAGCAGGACTGCTGTGTCAGCTGGAAAGGCAGGGAAGGGACTGTAAAGGAACAGTTGGCAGGAGCAAAGCTGGGGCATATGCAGGAAAATGGGCCCATCCAGCAGAAAGACCAGGAGCACTGGGCCTGAGACAAACACCAGAGACAGCACCGTGGGAGCTCCCTGGGCTCCAGTAGCTGAGCAGCAGGGAGCCCCGCCAGTAAGCGACAGGCACAGGACCTCTACTCTACTGTGACGTAAAAATGTGACCTTTACAGGCACAGAAAAGCTCATTTACAGCTCTGGATTATAAGCTGAAGCATCTTTACTGTAATCACAATTTTGATATGAAATTCCATTTTTGATGAGAAAGTTTGAATTTGAACAGCCAGGCAGGAGGGAGGTATTTTGGGACAGACTTTGGTAGCCATGCTGGTCACTTGATTGTCCCTGACCCGCCCTCTGCTCATGGAGCACTGCATGACCCAGACTTCTGCCCATTGGATCTGAGCAGCTGGGCAGTGCTGGGCAGAGGGGTCAGCAGGCGGCCAGGGGGACACTTTCCTCTCCCTTTGCCTCCCGGCATTTCCCACAGTGACCAGGTCTGTCCATGCTCCAGCAGCCCCAGACAAGCTTTCTGCCCTTGTTCCGGTCTCTCCTGCGCTTCCAGCTGTAACCTCGGTGCTTGTCCCCTTGCCTGTGGATTCTGGGACTTCCTCCCTTGGGGAATCCCTCTCAGCCCACGAAGGGAGGGGCTTCCTGCTGTTGCTCATCTCTGGGTTGCTTGGTGACCGATCTGGCTTCCTTGGTTCATTTCTCAGCTGTGTAGTCAGTTTCTGGTGCCGAGTTCCCTGTCTGAGATACCTAGGCTGCTTTACTTCCTCGAGAGCGCCCCAGATGTTACACCAGTGAACTAGTTTGGTATGTATCTGTGTGTTTTTATAGACCAGGGAGACTCAGGAATCAAGCAGATGTAAGTAAGTTTTAGTGAGGAATGTTTAAGCATCAATCAAAGGATTGAAGCACGCTGATTCTCTCCTAATTATGTTCTACGCTGATAAGGAAAGATCAGCATCTGAGGAAGAATCAAAACATCCAGTGAGAAAGAATGGCAGGCAGCACTTGTGCAGACCTGGCGTCTGCCATGGTGCAGCAAGCAGGCTCATGCCTCTTCCTTCCTCACTCCCCGTTCGCCCTCCTTCTCCCTGTGGGTGGGTGCAGGAGCCCCTGGAAGGTCTGCAGGTGCTCAAGCCTCTGAACCAGTCCATCCTCCTATTTCACACCAGTCCTCACAAGGTCCCGGTGCCCCATCCAGAATAAGTGTACATGAGGAGTTCTTATGCGGCGTTGTTTGGGCACTGATAGCAAAGGGCGCGTGCTCAGTACAAATGCACTTTTCCCAAACCCACAGTTGGCAGAATACATGCACGCAGAGCCCACAGGCAGGGAGGATTGACTGGACCTGCGCTACTTCATCTACTCCTCCCACAAAGCCCTATGAACAGGTAACAGTAGGATCTCCACTCCACAGACAAGGAAACAAACCCGGAGTGATGAAGCCGTCTACCCCAAACTACTCTGAGACTCCAGTGGAATTCAGGCCATCCGGCTTTAAAGTCTTCAACTTAGGCCACTGTAATCTAAAGCTAAACTATAAGTATCCTGGAAATGAACACATACACCAATATAAGGGTTTTAAGGGGTTTTTTTGGTCTCTTTAAAGGGCATTATTAGGGGGTAGGGTTATTGAAGTGTCACATATTTTCACATACTATATATTTATCTAAAGTTAAAAACATCCACAAGTAATTTTGAAAATTTTTAATGCACAAAACAATAATTTCAGGAACAAAACAGGCATTGACTTACTAACAGTGAAGCTCTAGATAAAGGAGACCCCTCCCCACGTGGTAAGCAGGACAACAGCGTAAGCAGATGTGAAAGGAGGTGAGCACTTTAGGTTGAAATGCGAACCCTAAAGTGGTATGCAACATTCAGATATGGCTTATAATCTCACAGCGCTATTTCCATAATGATGCATAGGACATTTATACATATTGGTAAGATGCTTTTAACTCAGACATTAAACAAAAATACTGAAGAGGTAGTTTTGCCAATGCAAGGTGAGGGAAAGGCCTGATGTCGCTTTGGTCATTCACTCAAATCTACGACCATGTTGGTGGTGGTGGTTTTGTTGTTACTCTGGTTTTCCTCTGGATCAGCTGGGAGGGTCGTGTTTTCAGAAGCCCATTCACAACCCCCTAAGAACCAAGGGAGCTTTTGAACAACTGCTCTATAAATCGGCTGGCAAGTTCCCATCAAGGTTTTTGCTTTTAAATATGAAATAGACTCTGGCTCAATGGAGGTCTGTCAAGACCTGACCAGCAGTGATAGGAATTCATCCTGCTTTCTCCTCACTTCTAGGTATAGGTCCCTGACCCTAACATCTACTCACACCCAGTAAGACTGACAGTTGAAAGTGAGGATTGTTTTAAATTTTTAAAAAACAGTCAGAAATATGTTGCATGATTACTGAACCAAATTTCTCATGTTTTTAGTTGCGTTCCATGAGATCTTCACATTGGAGACTCCAAGGGAAGTTTGGCTTCCGATGTCTAATGCTGCAAGCTGCTTCTGAACATGGGAATGGACAGGCCTGGGAAGGTCTCTCAACAGTAGAACACTGACAGCAGTTGTCTGATCTATAGACGAGGAGCCATCGTATCCTTACCATGAGAAAGAAGGCCACCCTTAAAGGTTAAAGAAGCAACAAAAACGTGTCAGTTTGCAAAACTAAACATAGTCATTTGCCAGATGATGGTGAGGAACCACTGGGAACAAAGTGACAGCACTTGGGCATGACTTGTTATACATGAGAAAGCATAAATACATGGGCAGTGGAGCTTTCTCGGCGGCCAAGGAGTTTGTAGAGATGAGCACATGCAGAGACAGAGCAGGGTTCTGCAGCTCATCCCCAGCTGGACAGCGGTTTCCCGTGTGGCAGTCTGAAGGTCAGGGACAGGAAAAACACCACATGCTGACGTGAAGCGGATCTCTGCGTATGTCTGTCCTTGCAGATGCACAGCTGAGAAGCAAAGGTTACAGATGAGCAGCGTTCGGTCTGCTGCTCGTCTTCTTCCATATCAGGCTCAAGTGCATCTCCGTGGGTGGCCACAGCCACCCACCCTGCAGGTCCCCAGAGCCAGCATGGTGCAGTAAACGAGTCCCAGGCTGGGTACAGACACAGTCACGAGCTCCAGCCTGCACGGCTCCAGACTCAATCAGAGCATAAATCCTGAGGCCATGGTGGACTGCAGCTTTCACAATGCCACTGTGAAGGAGGCCGGCCGAGCAGCCCACGGCTGCACACCAGCATGCAGGAGCGAGAGTAGCTTTGTGCACTTCTGCAGAAATGAAAACAAAACTCCATCCACCGTCTGGGTCTGGCTTTATTGGTCCGATCTATCTGTGGCTAGGAAGACGCTGTGCTGCTCCTGCGCCCTGTCCAGGAGCTTCCTCTTCTTCTTCTTGTTCTTCTTTCCCTTCGCCTTCGGCATTCTCTTTCCTGTGACAGGGAAAGAGAAAAATATGGACAGATGTCAGCACAGGCGCCTTCTCCAGGGCAGAAAGCACAGAACAGTGAGGGTTTCACACAGAGCCCATCTGGAAAACATCACCTGGAAAAAAGTAGCCTCAGAGAGAAAATTGTTCACATTAATTTTGACAGAATAATAATAATTTACTAAATTGGATATGCTGTCTAAGCAGAGACAGATCTCTCTGTTACTGGGAACTGGCATAGTTAAAAAAGTCCCAATAGCCAGAACAGTCTTTCCACATATCATCCTGCCCCCAAATCCCATTTATCCTCCCACTGTAACAATGCTGCCCTTTCCAGACAGCTTTACAGCTTTCCGCAGCTCCCTGTGTCTGAGTGTCAAAAGAAAACAAGCATCTCTCTATAGTAAGTATACTGGAAATCTCTACGCTGCTCCCTGCCCCAGCACAGGGTGGGACCCTGCTGCTAACATTTCTTTCTCCTGCCCTCCAGACATCCGTGGGAATGTCATCCATGCAGTGCTTTTGTATTTTAATAAAATTTATTAGGATATCACTCATGATGTGCCTTATGGGTTCTTACCCAAAGTTCTGGACAAGTTTTCTTATTAAATAATGGAAAGCAAGAAGAACGCTTGTTTGTTCTGATAAACCAGAGGGGTGTGTCTAACAGAAAACCATACTTAAGCTATTCTCTTTCTCTTTTTTTTTTTTTGCCTTGGCTAATAGGAAGCCCAACCACAAGCTGAATAGCTGTTTTTTCTCCATCAGGAGCTTTGGATGCGATTTTCCTGTTGTCACTGCCATGTTTTGCTTCTCCCATCTTGTGGTCATGGTTTATAGTCAATATTCCTTCAAGAACATGTGCACATATGCATGGGAGAAAAAAGACTGAGGAACAGAAGGTGCGTGTTTCGGTTTCTTGCCCTTTCTTTTCTAAATACATAAGAACCATACAATTTGTGGAAAAGAAAAGGGCTTTAAAGGTCTCTAGCAGTTCACGGAGAGTATGTGGTCACCATGCACCATGAGTACAGACGCTTCTCAGCAACCAGGAGAAAAGAAAACCTGGTACCATTGGCATCCTTCTCCTCCTGCACTTTTGGTTCTATCATGGAGCTCCTGTATGTATTTCCACCCGCATGGGGCAGTGCTCAGACCCCACAGCAATCAACATCACAAAGGAGCACTCAGTTGTAGCCCAGGCTCTTCACCTTCTGCCCAGACCAGCCAGTCTCTGAGACCTCATTACCATCAGCAGTGGGGAAAACAGCTTGTGGAAGTTCGACAAGCAACCAGAGCTGAGGGTGTGCATGTCGCAGGAAGCCAGGGCCACCTGAGGTTAAGAGAGGCAAAGGGGAGGAAAGGCCGGAGGTCCAGGGAAGCGCTTCTCATTTCTCTCTCATCAGGAGGGGTCTATTTTGCTTGAAGATGGAAAACAGTCTCACTCCTCAAGACCCTAGCATGGTGGCACAGGGCCAACAGTCAACCAATGGTTGCTGAGCAGAAATTTTGATGACAAGAAAAAAAGAATAACATATTGTTGTAGGACACTACATTAAAATGAGAACGTGATCATCATCCCGTCACACAAGGTTATAAAGGTCCTCAAAGTTCTGGTTCTCATTTAAGTCATGGCACTCAGGTGCTAATGGCACTGTGCCATCTTCAAACACAATTAACCCTACTCAATAAAGCCTTAGCCCAAGCTTCATCAGTCAAAACCACTGTAAAGTTACAACTCTTTGGTAACATTGTCTCTAAGGATGAGACACACCTACTGAGGGCAGAGAAGCCACACTTCAGATAAAATAGTATATTTTAAAAGAGGCTTCCATCATAAAGTTCCATAAAGGAGTTTTCATAGTTCTTTACTTGCTCTAAATAGACAACAAAACATCAGTTAAAAAATTATTGTTGACCACATTTTAGAAATTTATTTGGTTTATGCTTCACTTATTTAAAGCCTGAAGTTTCTCTTAAAGGCAAATTGAAATTAAGTGAATGGAAAATAAAGCTAACATTATTTGATTTTTAAATGTGTTCTGCAAAATAAAAATGTGATAAATATATTATGTAAAGAAAGCATTTCACATTCGTGATTTCAATTTGCCACACAAGCTATGCAGTCAGAAGTTAAATGTGTGCAAACAGCAAATCCATGCAGAAAGCCTGGAAACTCTCAGCTTGCTGATCTTGCATCCCTTACTCAACTTACGATCCTGTTATAGCAATTGGACTCTAGGTTTGCTGGCTGAAATAGTATTGTGTGTGGGGAAGTAACTCAATATTTGCATACAGCAGTTGGTATGTTGGCCAAAAACTCAGCAATGATTCTGAAAACTTACTCATATAAAATAACTTTTCAGATTGTATGATTATTGCTCTGGCAATGAGTTATGTTCCAACTAACAGTGTTTTGGTGCTATCACAGTATCCCTAAAGCCTTTCCTCGTAACCTCTCTTGGGGGCATCTCTCCGTGGTGTCAGGGGTGGGTTTTGGGTTGTTCCACTTCTCATGCAGGACACATTGTGAGCCCCAAAGAACCAGGACAGGCAGGCCTGAGCCAACTGAGTGTGTTTGTGTTTGACAGCAGGTTGTTCTGGGTTCTCAACTCAAAGTCATAAAAGAATATTAAACATAAGGTATAGAAAGCATTTTTCCCTAGTTTCTTTGGAGCTTAGACATTCATATGTAAATTAGCCATTATGATTAATGCTGACACGGACTTGTCCGTGGCTGTGTCCTGATCTGTGTGTTTGAAAGCACGTTCTACTACACACGCAAGTGTGCCAATGTCGGCTTCCAATTCATTCCTTTATATCGGTAAAGAGGAGACAAAATCTACAGGATGACTTTTAGGGTTTGGATTCTTGCACACTTCCAACACACCTGCACTGTGAAGGAAGACTTCTGGAGAAAGGGGTGGTGTCCATCACCAAGAGCAGCTTGGCACCTCAATTTACCCTTCTTACTTTTTAGTCCTTGAGAGAAAACGTGGCACATTCACTGCCCAAGACCAAAAGAATAGCTCTGAGTTTTGTGAGAAGACAGCCTCTGGCACATCTGACCCTGATGGCAAATTCATCACACCTTTGTCCTGAGTTCTCTGAGCATATAAGAACCCAGAGGTTGCCACAGAGAAAAGCTGCAAAATTGCCATGGAAACATGAGGCTCACAAGGAGCACTATGCATCCCTGCTGCAAGGACCCTCCACGGAGGCAAATCCTGCCAACAGAGGGCTCCCTGGAGGTAGAACTTCGGGGACTCCCTGCCTTGTGTCCGAGCTCCCAGCGTAGGGACCCAGATTACCTGGGCTATTTCTTCTCCTCATATGGTCCACTTGAGCTTGCCCAAGAACAAACCAGCAGCAATGGAAATGCATTTACTCAGGAGCAATGGATGATTCTGTGCAAAAATGCCAGCTAACATATTGCAAAAGCTCATACAAAAATAAAGCAAAGGCCTAAAGATAGTTGTTAAAGAAAAATAGCTAATAAATATATTTAAACAGTTAAAATTGCCCAAGTGAGATGTCATTGTCAGAACCCTCAGAAATGAGAATGCCCAAGGCTGGTGAGAGGGCAGTGAGCCAGACCGTAGAGGCGCTGGGAGAGGCACCAGGAACACAGCCTCTCCACAAAGACAGCGGCGACGTGCAGAAGCGCTGAGAATATTCACACCATGCCTCCGACCTGGGAACCTACCTGAGGAAACTAACCCAAGCTGGGGTGAACGTTTATGCATGCAGATGTTTACTACAATCCTGAAAAACCGCGCAGTACCTGAACATCCTACTACAATTTTTATGACCTCTTCTTTTTATGATTACTGAAGCAATTAAGTATGCTTTCAACTAAAAATGGAAGAATCTTATATGTTAAGGACACAGTGATTAAAGCTATCATTCCTAAGAATATTACTATTGTATATTCCTAAAGTGTCCCCAAAACTTACCATAAGTGATTCTAGGAAAAAGCTTGTCATACAAAAATAACCTCATTATGGTAGAGTGACTGATCTTAGATATACACCCCTGAGCACTGCTGACCTAAACCCTTCAGATGTAGGGTTATTCACAAAGGCTTTGTCTAATCCAGAAAGGACAAATATTCTGAGCATGCCCAGGGTGTGCTAGCATGGGTCCTAAGTGGCCCACCACAAGTCTGTTCAGTGTCCACAATCGTTCAGAATAGCATATGGGTTTTCACTGATAATAGCTGTGTATGTTTAAGGTGTACAGACATGGTGTTTTGACATATGCATACAGTGTGAAATTACTAAATGAAATTAACAGCACGTCTGTCACCTCACACACTTACCTGCTGTGGGAATATCTGCAATCGCTCTGTGCCCTTTCCAAGACACACAGACTTGTGACTTGTATCGGCCTGGGAGTCAGACGTGCAGGTAAGGTGCAAAGCTAAACAAATGAGCCTTGTCCAGTTTATTTATACTACAAAGTTCCCTGAGCACTTTTTTCAGGACTTCCCTTTCTTTTTTCTTAGAAAGACACTATTTTCCACTAAAAACACTTCATAGCCGGCTGGCCCTCCTTTGAAAGGACGGCACCTTCCATTGTCATTATGGTTGTAAGCTCTGATCAAATGTTCTTGAAGGAAACTTTGGTCACTAAGCCATTTCACCTTCACATTTTTTGAAAGCCACATAGTCTGGAGGTAACATTCACGGCATCGCTCCTCGTGTAAGGTGACTGGCAGAACATGGACAGTCACTAAGAATCAGGTTTAATGTACAGAACTGCATTCTCCAAGCATCCAAACGTGGAAATCATACAGGTCATCAGAACTCCAGAGGCCCACCAGCTATGCAGATGGGCGCTCATGTCTAAGAAGGAATCCGGCCAGCAGGGTAAACTGGGAGCTGTGGACACTGTGTGCTGCTACTCCAGCAGCAACGCTGTACATGTCTTCACGGAGTAAGAACGGTGCGGAGCGACTGCTTCCGTCTGGAGGGTCTGTCCACTCTCCTTATCAAAGACTTAGGGGGGCGTGGGGTTGTCACCTACCTTACAAATGAGTCCTGTTTGGTCTCAAATATTGTTTGACTGTGAAAAATAGAAAAAGAGTTAATCCTGAAGATGACCTGAAACGTCATGAATTAATCACACTATTCTTAAGGTTTCCTGCGCTTGCTATTTCAGAATTTCCTTGTCTCACAGCTCTAAAGACACCCTAGTTCTTTGGGGGTGTCAAGTGACCTTTAATGGAGCAACCAGGTCATTCCAAGCTCCTAACAACTCACTTGAGTGATGCAGCTGAGAACAAAGTACTGTGCTTGAGACGGGTCTGTTCCTTATAAAGTCGGTCATTCTAGTTGATTTCATTTAAACTTAATATCTGGTACTTCAAAAAGAAAAACATGGTCCAGAGACACGATTTTATGGAGCTACAGGGAGCAGAGAATGAGCAGGAGAGGTAGTTTTTAAACTATCTAAAGTTATTTTCGTAAATACTTCAGGTAGGTTGTGAAGGACAAAGTTTTCCAGAAGTGTGAATCTTGCGTATTTCAGGTGGTGGGAAAATGATGACATGATTCTACCACAAGGGGGCAATGATTTGCTATTACCATAAGAAGTTGGTTTATAAATGTATTGGTCTTGGTTTTTTTGCATTCTGTTTTTAATGTACAGAGGAGATTTGAGGCTCTAGTTTATGAAATACTGTTTTAAACCCAAATTAGGGCTTTTTTCTTTCTAGCCAAAGGTAAGGCCTGCGGGGGACCAAGGGTAAGTAACGAGCCCCGGCACATGCCAAGAAGAACGTGATTGCACTGTGGTTAAAAGGGGTCTCAGCACAGGGGCTCCTGAGGAAGAAGAAGAACATGAGGAAGAGGAGCTTGCTAACCAAACAGTGACTCAGGGCAAAGTCGTTCTGCCCAAACCTCGGCTGCCCTTCTCTCACAGGGAAGTTCATAAACCACCCGCAGAAGAGCTGACCCTGTGCTAGGTAAGTAGAGTTCAACACCAGCAGAGAGCCACTTCTCGGGCCCACAGCAGGCACAGAGACACGACACCAGGGCGAAAGCTAAGGGTCCCCGCTGAGTGGCCAACTTGGGCAGGGCGAGCGCCAGTGCCATCCATGATGAGCGCTCCAGTCTGACCCCGCAAGGCTCTTCAGATGAGAGGTGGGCCCACAGCCACTGTGGGTGGCTGCCCAGGGCCCACGGCAGCCAGCGGCGGAGCAGGATGTACAGCAGAGGTTCCATTTCTCTCTCTTTTATATTTTACATCCTCAGTGGTCACTAGACAAGGCTATGAGTACAGTTGTTTTCAAGAAGGGTAGAGGAGCGTAGAAGGGCAGTGGTAGTCCTCATGGAGCTCTACAAAGAACGGCGCTGTCTCACTGACTGTGACAAGCCTTTCTGAACCACTCAGCCCTGCACAAGAGAAAGCTTCCCTGTACCGTGGGCCTCTTGTGACCCCACACTGCATTGATTCCCTGTCCGTTCCTTCCCTTCCCTTGGAGCAAGACACAGTCGCTGGGAGGAGCTGGGCCTGGGCAGGGCCACACGCTCTCACTTCATCTCACGTGGGGCACATGAGGACTCCACACGCTGCCAAAGCGTTGTGTGACAACTTGCCCTAAGTGTGCTCACAATAAATAAAATTTGCAGAAATTACCAGGCTCGTTTGACTCTCCTAAATCAAGTCAGAAAAAGCATCATGTTCTGCAGAGAAAATGATGCAACAGTTTTCATTCGATTAGGTGCTCTGGGATATCAGGAAAAAATGTCAAGTTCCTCCATAGCTGACTTCAAAATATAACAGAATGCACCTTCCAAGATAATTCCATTAGAACAAAAGGATTTAATACCTTCTTCTTGGTCTTAAATCAATAGCCATTAACTAAATGAAAAAAATGGTCCAAGAAATGACACTTAAGACTATCATCATATGGCAAGCATTCATTTGAGTTAGACCCAATGTAATTTCTATGGAGCCTGAAGACACACGTAAAAGTGGAAAGCATGTCAGTAGTGGTCTCTGTGAGCAGCCACCTTGCCGCCGAAGACGACAGATGTGGGATAGCAGGACCCCAAGCCCTCTGCTCCCAAGTCGCGGGGCTCAGTCGTCTCCGTGTTGTGGTCACCACTTCCCCGTCGTGGCTTTCTCTGGTCGTACGTCACGGCTGATCTCATGTGAATAATCAAAAGTCACTACCATTTAAATTCAATACACCCCAGAGTCCCTGTTAGTCTCCACAGAAACCAAGCCAGTCACACTCACCTCCCTGAGAGCTGAGGAAACTGGGCTGCATCTGGGCCCTGAGCATGGTTGGCACGTGGCCTCAGGGTCTTGGTCACTGGTCGAAAAGGAACTGCGCTTCCCGTATCTGCCACGGCTTCTGTTCTAGTGTGACTCGTGCAGCAACCCTAGCTCTAAACAGACATGGTGCTTCTCCAGCTTATCCTTGCTGAAGCACGTATTCCCGAGGGGAGCTTGACAGGCCTGTCACCCTCCAACTTAGACCGGCCACAAGGCCTGGCAGCCTGAAGGGTCACTCTGTGCAGCAGGAAGGGGGACAGGGTGCTGGGTGGGCAGGCATCTGGGATGCAGGATGAGGGCCAAAGGCCTGCAGTCCAGGTATCTCTGGATTAAATGCAGAGCTGGAGGCGGGTGATTGGGGACCAACATCTTACATTTCCTAAGCCTTCGTTTCCTCGCTTCTAAGTTGACAGTAGCAGCAACACCTGCTTCCGCTTGCGGGGAGAGATCAAAGGGAAGGTGCAGGACGTTCCCCCAGCTACACCTGGCACACACAGGTGAAGGGAGCTGTGGGAGTGAGAAGGGTCCTTGTGTGCGTGATTTCTAAGCCTCGTGGCAGCTCTCGGTGCAGGCATCACTTCTGTTTGCTGATGAGGAAACGGAGAGGTTCTGAGAGGTTAAGGAAAGCATTCCAGACCACATAGCTCAGCAGTGATTCACACCAACTTCTGGGAGACTCCACAACCCACGCTCTGTCACTCTGCTCTCCGGACCCCTTTGGCTCAGGACAGTCCTTTGATCTCATAGTCGTTCCAGTGGCTGCCAAGCAAACAAACTCGTAAGTCCATGTGGTGCTGGCGAGCAGGAGAACATGGGCCTCCTGCCCCCTGCACTACTTGAGGCTCCTGGGTCTTGGCGCACCCAGCGCTCACAGCCTGCAGCCTGTGTTTCTCCCATGAATTCCCCCCCTGGGGTTGAAGCATCCAAAGTTTCCCAGAGTCAAACACCACATTTGGAAGCCGACACTCAGTACACATGGTGTCCATGGCAGAACTCAAGGAAAGAGAGCACAGGATGAGTGTTTTCCAGCAGGGAGTGGGAAGTTCAGTCCTGTGGTTCCAAAGCATGGCCTCAAGCCCAAGGCAGAAGAGACCTCCCGAGAGCTTTCAAATGCAGGTGCCCTCACCAAGCACCGTCTCCAGGCCGAGGGTGTGGAGGTTCTGATCCAGGCTCCACAGTGACCAAGTGTGTGGTGGCTGAGCAAGAGTCCTGCCACCAGGGGACAGGAGAGGACAGGGGCTGAGTGGGGACAGGAGCCGATGGGAAGCAGGGCTCAGAGCACTTCCCGGGAGCCTCTGCTCCTCCCTGAGCTGCTGAGAGCTCCCCTTCTGGACACCACCGAGCAGAGCCCGTCTGCCAGGCCCTCACCCAGGGCTTGCACAGGCAGCGCCTCAAAGAGAAGTAAGCACACCCAAGCTGCTCCACCCGGAGGGACCCGCGGGCAGCGAAGGCCCTGGTCACGCCACTCCTGAGGCAGCAGAGGCCCTCCTCCTATGCTTATATTCCAGAAACTTGATTCGCTCCTCAAAACATTCCAGCTAATCCAATAAACAAGTTATGTCTTGAAAAGAAATCTAGTTGGTTTGCAAAAATTCTAAAGTTAGACCAAAAAAACACCAAGATTGTAGTTGAAAAATTATAACTGTAATCAAACGTGGGGCGTCTTTCTAGATAGGATGCGGAGCTGGTACCTTAAAGAAAGAAAAGACAGGAAAAGCGCTTCTCAGCCCAGGTAACCCGCACCGCTGATGCCAGGCCCTGAGTAGTGGACAACAGGGAGAAGGAGCAACGCGGGCCTACTGCCAGGTCTGTCTTCTTCCAGAGAGGCTAGGCTAGCTTTTCCCAAATCACCAGCTCACAGCATCACAGAGATATAAGCTATGCGTCAGGTGCTAAGTGCTGTAAATGGGTTAACTCATTTCATTACAAAAATTTCCTTACGAAGAAACCAGTTTTTATCCCCATTTTTCAGAAGAGAAAACTCAGAATCAGAGAAGTTGAGAAACGTGAGACCTTGAAGGATGAGGGAGAGCTGGGATCAGAACTCTCGCAGAGCTTCCCGGCTCCACCCATCAAGCGCCTTCTGCTCCTCTCTGTGTTATGATAAGGAGAATCTCCAGGTCTGGCGGGGAGACAAGTATGTGGGACTCTTCCCTTCCGTCCCAAACTCCTAAGCACCCCATGTACCGGCCATTTAGTTATATGGTGGATGCTGACACTCAAGAAACAGAGCCTAAGAATCAGTGTTTTGACAGAAGACCAGGAAGATGGAGCGCAAATTACTATTACAGGATGCGGAAAGCAGACATTTGCCGAGATCAAGTCTCCAACTATACGCAAACAGCAGATGACAGCTGGGCTCACTGTAGGACCCACATGCACTCCCCAAGTGTCCATAGTGTACTTCAGTTATAGGAGAAGCACTTGACAAGGAGGAACCACAAACATGTTCCACACAGCTATGATTACCAGAGACATCACAATGCTAAGACTTCAAAACCCTGCAACTTTTCTGGGTCATCTGGAACCCTAACCTCTCTGAGCATGACCACTGGGTGTTAGCGTGGCAGAACCTGACTGAACACTTCTGAGACATACTCTAATGTTAGTGAAATGGGTTGGTTTTTCCTCAGCTAAAAATGCCATTTCACATTTCAGGAAAAGTGATGGGATTGTTAAGCATATAAACTAAATTCAAAGGAGGCTGTCATCCATGGGCACACATATGCACAGTGTCTGCAACAAGTTTCCCCAGCACTGCCTGTTAGGATATTTCGATTGCTATGTTCTTATCAGTTTTATTCAACTCAAGTGTTCGAAGGAAAGCATGCAAAACAGAGTTCACAGATGGCATAAAAACTGTAAGATTTAATAGAAATGACACAAAATGAATCACCACTGAAGGAGAGGAGAGTTATGACTCAGGAAAACACATCACCTGAAGCTTGACAAGAAGAACTGCACAGGGTGTGATACAAAACAAGCGTCAAGCTCTCAGCAGGGTGGGTGCGAGGACCTGCACTGAAACCTGGGCTACATGGATCAGCGCCATCAAGTTAAAAGTCCACCGAACTCAAACAACAACAAGAAAACAGCTCATTTTAAAATGGGCAAAGAATCTAAGCAGACACTTCTTAAAAGAAAAGACAGGAATGCCAACATGATTTTTTGTTAATGTTCAACATTCCTAGTCATCAGGGAAGTATAAATGAAAACCACAATGAGGTATCACCTCAGACCTGTTAGAATGGCTATTATTAAAAAGGCAAATGATAACAAGGATTGGTGAAAACATGCAGAAACAGGAACCCTTACAAACTGTTGGTAGAAATTCAGATTTGTACACCCATTCTGGAAAACTGTACCTCAAAAAGCTGAAATAGAATTATCATAGGATCCAGTGATCCTGGTATATTAAAAAAAACTGTAATCAGTAGGTTGAAGGGTTATCTGCTTCCACATTCATTTCAACATTGTCTGTAGTGGCTAAAGAGGGAAGCAGCTGAGGGAATACCATTCAGGCTTCCAGCAAGGAAGTCCTGCCGTTCACAGCGGCATGGGTGGAACAGGAAAACGTTACAGTAAGTGAAATAAGCCAGCACAAATACCATATGACATTATATGCTGAATCTAAAATATTGATCATATAGAAATAGTAGAACAATGATTACTAGGGGCTGGAGGGAAAAGGGAAGGACTGTGAACGAGGTGACACTGATCGAAATTACATAAGGCTTCAGTGATTTACTGCACTGCACAGTGGTCACAGCTAGTGCATCGTATATTTCAAAATTGCTAAAATAAATCTTTAACATTCTCACCACAAAAGTTAGGTTGGTGAGGTGTTGATTATGTTAATTAGACTGCATCTTCCTATGATGGATTTATAGAGCAAACCACCACATTGTAGCTCATAAACATACACACTTAGTATTTGTCATCCGCTTCTCCAAAGCTCCATGCCCGCACCAGTGAACAGAAGCAGGAGTGGGCACCAACTGACACAGAAACAAGAGAAGCACCGCGCTGTGCGGGGCCTGAATGAGCCCCCTTGGCTCCCGCAGCAGCGGACGGCATGGTACCAAGCTGACCAGGTCCACGAAGACCGACAGCAGCGCAGGGACTAACCACACACATTTCAAAACCTGCTGCAACAGGACAGTGAAGAAAGAATAGGCTTTTAAACATCACGGAGCATGTCTGGCTGTCCAAAGGGGAAGAAAAGGAGTTATTGTCCTAAATCACATCTACCACAAAAGATCAGTTGCTGAGTGGATGAAAAGTTTAAATGTGAATGCAAAAAAGGTTGCAAACTTGTGGAACAGTATTTGGGAGAGTGCGGAAGCAGGGAGCTGCTCCTTACAGCTCCATAAAATATTAGTACCGCAACTACCACGAAGTTAATGTTCCCCATTCAAATAGACAAATTTAAAAAGGGTTAAAAAACTGTGAGAAGGGATTGGAAACACATGAAACCGACAAAGGCTGTGTCCAGAACACAGACTCCTGATGGGAAAGTGAGGATGTGCCTTTTGTTGCCATGACATCCAAAAGGCCACTCAGGCCAACCCCACGGAAGCTGTGGAAGTGGAGAAGTCCCCAGCTACACCCTGTGGTCAGCACCTCCAGCCGCACACCACTGAGCAACTGTCAGGGGAGGCCACCAAGCAAGAGCCCCCTGACAGGCGTGGGCTCCCAGGGCCCGCGGAAGTTACAGCAGAACTGATGCTAAGCTGCTGCATGCAGAAGTAACCCACAGGCGGGATCTCGAGGAGGCAGCGGAGGCATCACAGGTGCCCTGCGAGTGATTTTGCTGCTGCGCGTGTGTGCCCAGGGTGGCAGGGTTTGGTTTATTAGCTTGGGGCAAATGGTTCTGCAAATTTTATAGCAAATGCTACAGCTGTAATGATCCAGGTGGCATCAGGTAGAAGACCACCGCCGAGCTACCTTCCAAAACGTAGCCACTGCTCGCCAGCGATCCTCTGCGGACTCGCCTTCTTCTGGGGACTGCAGGGCTCCCCTCGCACCTTCCTGGCATATCTGGCACGGGTCTGTCCCACCACACAGCTCGAAACCCAGGGCTTTTCCAACTTGCTCTTTTGCTGTTGTTACTGGCCTCTTTCCACTGGCACATCCACAACTTTACTATCTTCTCAAATGCTACCAGCACTTTCCCCTAACATCCCTCCTCTAAGCATGATTCCATTTTTCAGAGGATCAGCTGTGTGTTTGACTCCAGGCCCTCCTGGACCAGCTGTGTGTTTAGGTCCTGCATCCCTCCCCTCTCATTGCTCCCACTCTAGTTGATAGGCGACGTGTCTCCCCTCCCTCACACTGAGGACACCAGCCTTCCCTATAATTTTCAGTATCTGTGTAAGGATCATCAGAAGTGTGAGCTTTGTTAACTTTTAGGATGATTTCTTATTTACCATACTATCCCAAAATTTCACTTTTCTTTCCCTAAAAGTCAGCTCATATCTGACAAATGAATGGCAGAGCAGCCCTCTCTCTCTCAGCTTACCTGGGTACGGACTAAACCCCACTCCCAGCAGATGGACAGAGGTGATTTGCCCCCGCCATGCCCTCCCACTGAGGCAGCATCCTCTCCCATCATGGCTGAGCCCAACACAACCCTCTTAGCTCCTGGGTCACTAACAACAGCAGGGAAATTCCTAACGCTGCGACCTGGCATGCTGTGTGCGCCACCTCCCGAGGCTGCCTTCTTCAGGACAGCTGCCACCTCCTCCTGCATCTTCACCCTGGGCGATGAGCACGGCCACTCTGGGTGATGCCAGAAGGCTTGAGGGAGGAGGGAGAAGAGCGGGGTACACGTAGCCTATCCCTGCCACCAGGTGCTCAGCCCAGAAGCCACACACCCTGGTTCAAGTCCTGGCTCTCCTCTGCCTCTCAATCCACAGGGCCAGCACTGAGCCACTGTGCCTACACTGCCCCCTCTGGGTGTCTGGAGTGACAGTGATGTGCCTGTGGTGTGCAACCACTAAGAACTGCGTGAGTCTGCCGACGTACTCTGAGGTCTGGGGCACTGTGAGAACTCACTATCCTGGTCACTCTCACTCTGCTGCCATGTAAAGCAGAGACAGCACCCAAGGGCACTCTCGGTCCTCTAACTGGTAAGTCTGCGGCTCTGGCCCAGAGCCCACAGGAGCAGAGTGGAGAAAGTCTTTCCTAGCCTTCACAGAGCCACGGCCATTGGGGCACAACACAAACAGCACCACCAGTTGTTCCCTTCTAGATTCTGCCACGTGTTGACAAGGTTTTATTTACAGTGTCACTTGCTCCATCCCTACGCGTAGTCAGGAAGAAATCAGGAACGTGTTGGTAAGGATAGGGTGGGCATTTCAGACCATAGCCCGGTGGCATTAACTTCAGTGTGGGCTCAAATGTTATGCATTGCAAAGAAAACACCCTGGAGCTTACAAGACAGAACCCACAATTCTGTTTATGCCAATGGCCAACTTCGAAGCTCATAACTAACGACAAACGTTAATAACAATAAAGAAGGCATGAAGCAAGGCTCATCTACCTGCAGTAAAGTGTGTCTATATCCATCCATCTGGAAAGAGTGTCTCAGAGACCCAGGGCAATGCTTAGGCACCCTTAATAACCGTGAGTACCAAGGAGAGCTGATGATCTGGACTCCAAAGTTCCTTCCTTGGCTGCTCAAGTAGAGTGTCTGAAAGAAAAACTCACTGGCTGCTTTACTGCATAGAGTGTGTATGTCCTTTAACCTCACCAGAGCACTGCTGACCCTTTCTAAAAGTGTTTCACTCACAGATGTGCTGCTCAGCCCACAAGGTTTGCATAAATAATTGCTTTATATATATAAAGATTGCCTATTTTTCTTTTGAAATGCCACATTCATTTTAGAAGCTAAACATTTTTCTTGCCAAAGTGTTCCAAATCACTTGTGAAGATTGTTTCAACACTGCTTCTATGCTTTGATATCCTCTACTGAAGGTACTTAGATGATGGAAAGTAACAGCACTGAGATAAATGCCCATCCAAACTTCTACATCCGAAGCATGAAAGACTCATGAGTACTTAAAGCAGACACAGGAAGTGCGGAGCCAGGACTTCAGGGTGCCCCAGTGGAGACTACCTTGGTGGACAGTTGAGTTCTGCCACCAGAGTTTTACCAGAGCCTCACAGCTGGTGTCTTCTCTGAGGCTGTTTTTCTTTCGGGATGTAAGAATAATGGTAGTTGCCTGCTGAAGATGCCAGTGTTCGCACCCAGCAGGAGAATGAACAGCTCGGCTCCTTCCTGGCCCATCCTGAGCAGCCAGCCCAGGTAGTGGTGGCCATGAGGAGACCAATGGTCATGGTAACAGTAAAGCAGAATGCCAGGGAGGGCAGGGCAAGCAGAGATCTGTGCAGCCATCCCTAAGCTGACCTCACAGGCCGGCTGGGCTCAGAGCCTCCCCACAGGAGAGGTCTAACTGTGCCTGGTGTGGTAGGAGCCCAAGGTTATGGCCGTGTGGACCCAGCCCATTCACACCTTGGCAGCTAGCTATCTGCTGGTGGCCATCACCACTGGTCAGGACGGGATTCATCTCACATTCTCTGACACAGCTGCAGAAAAGTAATTTTTCATTGTCTTGAGAGAAGTAATACTGAGAAGGACTCAAGTCCAGGAAAGCAAGGATCCTGCAGCCAAAGGCAAACCATGTAGGGAGATACATTCACTTGAGGATAGATGTTTACCAAGAAGAAAGAGCATCCACAGTGTTCTCAGCTGGGGACCACGCAAGCTCCACGCCCCCTGTGCAGCGCTAAAAGGCAGCCAGGTCCTGTGGCTTGGCACCTGCACAAGCACTGAGCACACGCACTCTCAGAACAGCACCCACAACCACACCAGGCGCACGCTGCTCTCGGCTGGGGAGGGCGGGGCCAGGGCTTCCTCAGCTGCAGGCCTGAAGAAAACAGCAGATCCAGGGCTCGGTTTCTGCTAAGGTAGGAAGTACCCATTACGTCTTCCAAAGCTCTGATCAGTACATCCGAACGCAGAGCTGGTTTTCCTCTGGCCACTGCCTGCACCTCAGGACTGTCCAGGGGAGGCCGCAGGAAACTTAGAACAGATGCAAATTTCAAGAGCTGAGTTCGTCTACCGTTCCCACCTATGACACAGGTTTCTCACCATGCCTGCACTGGGAATGCTGGTTCTTAAACGAGTTATGCGAAGGGCTGGCTGGAGAGCAAACCGTCACTGCATAAATCATCCACTCCCCATTCCGCCATGGAACGCACAGAGAATCTGTGTGTCTGCTCAGGTCCCTCCCTGTCTGCAGCTCTTGGGGAGTTTCAATGTCCTCAGTGGCTTGGGAACGGCTTCTCTAGAGCCACTACAATAAAGATGACCTGAGTGGTCACTTTTTCCTGGGGAGGAAGGGAGAACTGGGGACTAAACTTGAGCCTTCACACTGAGCTACATCTCCAGACCTTTTCTTTTTTATTTGTGACAGGGTCCTGTTAAGTGACTAAACTGGCCAGACTGGACTTGAATTTGCAATTTTCCTGCCTCAGCCTCCTAGACACCTAGGATTACAGGTGTGCACTACTGTGTTTAGTTTATCTGTATTCCTTAAGTGGCCTGACATATCAGACAACTAGAACCCTCTAATACGTGTCCAGATGT
Organism: Dinomys branickii; assembly: GCA_004027595.1. Classification (NCBI taxonomy): domain Eukaryota; kingdom Metazoa; phylum Chordata; class Mammalia; order Rodentia; family Dinomyidae; genus Dinomys; species Dinomys branickii. Next base: position 66,027 of record PVLD010002125.1, read on the forward strand.
ATACTGTGGCAATATTCACACATAGTGATTCACTAAGTATTCACTGCAGTTTTCGAGTTAGGAATCTTTTCCTGAGTAGGGAGAGTAAATTAGGAGTATGTAACTACAAAGCTACTGCAGGAAGGAGCTGGGATAGAACTCGAGAGCGGGCAGTCCTGAGCACACTTTCTACCGCCTGGTCAAGCACAGAGTTAGAGGGCTGGAAGTAAAGGAGGGTCAGAGCTTTGGAAACTGAGTCTGCAGGAAAACTGAAGGCCCAGGGAGCAGAGTCAGACCTCAAGGGTTCGGAGCCACATGTCATCTGAGGGGCAGACAGCAGTGGGGGGTCTCTGTGCTAGGCAGAGGCTGAATCACAAAGCAGGAAAGCAAACAGCACCCCAAAATTATATCCTCTTGGTTAGGAAGTAGTTTCCAAGTATGTGGCTTCATCCCTGAATGTCATCGAAGGCACAACAGGCACGCAACGAAGTCTTATTAAACGTACAACGATGGTCCCATGTGTGGAGAAACTGAGGTATTTTCAGCAGGCACACACGGCTCCACGTCACCCATGGGACCCACCCACCTGGGCCTGTGGCCAGGCCAGGCTTGACCTTCATTGGTGCTGGTCCTCAGCCCCTGGTGGACCACAGGGTCCAAACCCCACTTCACTGCCTGCCATGCGAGATGCCAGGGCGGCGCCACTGCGCAGTTTGTTCATCACGTGGGACTGTGCTGACCACACTGTGCTGATTTGTTTCAGGCACACATAAAATCTAGCATTCCTCCACCCAGGCTGGAAAAATAATAGCATTTTGCTAGTGAATAAAATATTTAGATTACTCCCATAAAATCCTGTGACATGAAATTACACTAATTATGACAAAATTTAAAGTTTAAACTACTTAATAATCCTTATTAATCTTGCACTAAAAATTACACCAACAATGGACAATAGTTACTTTGTGTAAACTAGCTCTCCTCAAATTAATGCTATTTCCCTTATAGTAAAAGAAGTATTAATATAAAGTACGTCTTTATGCCTCACATATCTCCCAAATCAGAGCTTTCCAGTACTTCTGGCTCCAAGATAGCCCAAGTCCAGTCGTGCCCTTGGAAATTGGAGATCTGCAGTCCCCGTGTGACACAGGCCTCCTTTATTTCTCTGTAAATGCTGTCAAAACACATGAATGTTATCACTCCACACCACCCTGTGTTTGGATGCTTGGTGCTCATGAAATTCACTGAACCACTTGTTTGTGTCCAGTGACAGAAATAAATGCTGCACTAAAAATAGAAAAATAAGATCAAATATGAGTCAATTTGCAGATGCTCAGTTACACAAAACCAGGAGCTAAAGCTACCGGGAAACAAGCACCTGGAGTATGTGATACCAGCACAGCACCACAGCTCTGCATCACCAAATTCATTTACTTATTTTTATTTTATTTACTTATTTAGTCTTTTTGAGACAGGGTCTCACTGTACAGTTCAGGCTGGCCTTGAGCTCACTTTGTAGCCCAGGCTGGCCTCAAACTCGAAATGATCCTCCTGCCTCAGCCTCCCGAGTACTGAGATTATAGGTACACCACCAAATTTACAGAGAGTATTGCCAAATAAGACACACTGGCCTAATTTTCCCTTCATCCTCTAGGCAGAGACCTTTCCGACAGCCAGCCACGGTGAGCCCCAGCCCTGAGCCTGAGCACTGAAGGACGACACCCGCAACTCGGGCTCCCTTGGCTGGGTGTAGGTCAAGGGGTGGGGCATGGGGCAGAAGCCCCAGCGTGCTCATCCCAGGTTTCTTACCTCATTAACAAACTCTGGGAGAGCTGGCTGAACTTTTAAAATGCAACAACAACACCAATAGGACAAATCCAACATGTGTTTTAAAAAGTGACTATCACTAAAATGCAGCGCAGGCCAAGAAACTGGTAACAGCGCAGGTACACGTTTGTTTCGAGACAATACACTCTGATGGAATGAAAGGCGACAACCCCAGCCACAGGTGCTGCTCTTCTCAGAAACCACGGCTGAGGAGACCACTGCTGCGGTAGAGGAGGAGAGGAGAAGCGCGGGTCTGGGTAGAGATGCAGCAGCAAACAGGTTGCTCAGACGCCAGAACCAAGTGGGACAGGTGACCAAAGCGATATGGAAATCAGGCCCGCAGGGGTGCTGCGGGCAGCGTTAGGATGAGGCTTAAGCAAATAACCAATAGGAGGTGGAAAAGCCTGTTGGGAGGAAAACTGGAAGTGACCTGGACACTGTGAATGTGCGGTGGATGTGAGGTGACCAGGTGGAACGGCAGTCAGGCGCTGGTACTGAGATAGCAGCAGCTGGCAGAGAAAGGGGAATACAGAGGTCATAAGAGGTGACTGAGACCCAGAATCACCAGGCACTTGGTAGGAAAACAGAGGTATGTGCTGAGGCGCACCCCTGTGACAGCACTCAGCTTTAGGCCGGGATCTGGTCCTCAGCACTGCAAAAAAGAAATGTTTAAAAAAGGAAAGGAAGGGCCAGGGATACAGCTCAGTGGCACAGCGCCTGCCTGGCAAGTGCAAGGACATGAGTTCAATTCCCAGCACTAAAAAAGAGAAGAGGAAAGGGGACAGAGGGGTGGGGAAGGGATAAAAAAGGTAGCCTCTTCCCCAGGAGGCACAAGTAGGCTGGTGTTTGAGGAAACACTGGAAAGGCTGAGGCTTTGCAGCAGCTCCTCCGAGCCGGGAGAATGGTCCTGAGACGCAGCGCCAGGAACGCTGACGTCCACTGTGTGGATGGAGCAGGAGCTGAGGGAGCCGGCGAAGGGGCCGGGTGGCCAGGGGTCAGGTGGCGGCAGCAGGGCTCTCGTCCGCACAGTCAGCGCTGGCCAGGGCTGTGCGGTCCTGGCAGAGACGGCCTCCGGTGAGAGAGTAGTAACTGGTGCACACTCCAGCCCAATCCACGAGGTGGCTCAAGAGATAGGCCCAGCCATGTCTCCTCCCTGGCAGCTGTCTGCCTGAGCCTGGCTTCCGTCCTGTGTCATAGAGGGGAATCCGCAGCCTTCTCCCCAGTGTCAGCCCACACTCCCAGCCCTGTCTGACCCTACACAGACAGCCCAGGAATGGCCAGCACCATTCCTCCACCGTGCAAGCCTGGTCCACGCAGAGGCCCGGCTCACTGCAAACGCACACATGCGATCGCATGAAGTCTGTCCTCCCTAAGACCCTGGCCGTAGACTGCATACACAGGGACAGTGCACATTCACTTTCACTTGTTGGTATGCTTCTAAAAACACAGTTTTAAATTTATCATCCAGTTAAATATATATGTACAAATAAAATGAAACATAAACACACATTTATAAAGAACGTATTAAGTACTACCACATTAAGCCATCTACAAAAATGATGAAATCCATGAAGAGATTTCTGGGGGAGCTCATATGCCAAATGCTATCTCTGAAGAATACTTTAAAATTCACTTTCATAGAACAATTTTTCATGAACGTGCTGACATGTTCTTAATTCTCCAGACCCAGAGGCCAGGGTTGTGCACCTGTGATCCCTGTACTTTGGTTGGCTGAGGCGGGACATGGGGTTGGAGTTTCCCTGGGCAACTTGGTAACTTAACAAGACATGGTCCTGGCAAAAAAATTCAAAAATGGCTGAGGATGTAGCTCAGTGTGAAGGCCTTGCGTTCAATCCCTAATACTACCCCAAAAAAAGTAAAGTCTGGAAGAACAGACACTAAATCCCTCGCTGTGTGACAGGTTTTAAATTCGCTTGTTTAATGCAACTTTGAACTCACTTCAATCCATGTAAAAATTAAAAACCTCATTCTTGGACCTAATTTCATTGTAAAGACTGAACAGTGAAAATTTCAAAACTCTTTACCATTGTGGAAGTCACGAGCTCTCATTTTAAAGACTAAAATTGTTGTGAATTTTTCTTTTCTTTCTATGGATTTTAATGGCTGGATATCCTCTCAGCCCAAGATGGGCAGAGTTTACAAAAGACACTTCCCTGAGAGGCAACGCCACTGGAGAACAGGGCTCCTCATTAATAAACAGCTACAACTGAAAAGGTGGAGTATTGTTTTTAAAAACATAATAAAATCATGTTTTAAACAAAAACTTATTTATGGTGATATGTAGTAAGGCCAGTGCACCATGGCAAATACAAGTCCTTTGAAAGCCATGCAGCAGTCAGAATATTAGCAATTAACAGTAATGCTCTGACTCGGTCTCATTCAGGAAAACAACCCAAAGCGCAGAATGTTATATTCATAGTAATAATCACAATTTTCTTACAAAATTACTTTGGGGTTTTTCCTGACTATAGTGCTACAGCAATGTCAATTGTACTACATTTTAAAATTACAAAAAGTATAAAAGTATTTTTGTAGGCATGACTGATTAAAATGTTTGCCGACTATTTGCCTACAAGGGGCGGTTAAACATGAAGACTGAGTCTGGGGTGTGTCCCCCCCTTCCAATCACACACGAAGACAGATTGCTTTTAGTATCTCAGTGCCTTCAGACCTGTTTGTTTCCTGTGAAAATACATTTGCTGCATTTTAACGAGCTGATTCTCATGATGAAGAATGCTGATGATTTTCCCATCTCAATCTTTTATCCAGGAACCTGCTGACAAGATGACACAACTCTCCCAAAATACAGGAAAACTTTAAGTGCTCAACTTTAGCCTTTAGATAAGGTAAACAAGATTATAGTACTTTCTCTTTGCTGTAAAAGGGTTATCCTGGCATAGTCATGTTTAATATGCATTTCACACAAAATGCGGATTATGTGTAGAAAATATTTGAAAAGATATACAAAAATTCTGAACTATCGTTAATCTTCAAGTGAATAATTTAAAAACTCATTTTATAAAATGTACTTTAATAATGCCAAAGTTAGCCATTATGAGATAAGGATCAAAATAGGTGTTATCTACATATTGGACTATAAGCAGAATTTTACAATCTTGTGGCTTCCTGCTAGGTGTTAGATTTGTGAAAAATCCACCTCTTCCCTTCCTAGGTACTGGTGGGGATTTGATGAAAAATGACCAGGTCTCCGAACACAGAGGCTAGAGGCTACTGCCCAAGCCTGTGAGGACCACGGAGAAGAAAAAGCAGAAATCAGAAGAGGCACCGACTCACAGGGCCATAACGCTCTGTCCTGGCAAGGGTGGAAGATGCCCCTCTGCCTCGGGGATGCACGGCCACAGCTGGCCTGTGGATGAAGAGTCTGGAGTCCAGAACAACACCACTCCTTTCAGACCACAGAGTGCAGAGGGTGCTGAGCCTGCAGGTCACTGGGGAGGGCTGCTGTACCTACCCCACTGTGTACCCCAGAGCAAGTAAGGCAAGGCATCAGACTCCACACCTTCAGGAGCTGCGACAGGGCCTCAGGACCTGCCCTGGCTTACAGAGAAGAGATGCGTCCATGCCATGGGGTCAGCCACAGAGTCAACAAGCAGTTGCACGTCCTGTTCCTCTGCTCTCCCGCCTCTGATGTTGAGATGGAGCAGGCTGGAGTGCAGCCCAGGATGGACACCGAGTATGGATCACAGTGAGACCAGGTCACGGGACTGGAGGCAGGTGACACACAGGACAGCAAGGCCCATCCATGCCTTGCCGCACTGGCCACAGGACAACTGCTTCCTGACGTCACTCTCACCGGGATGCCAGTCAGCTGTCTTCTGTGAGGACCTCACCCTGATCTAGGAAGGGCCCCCGATAAGTGTCTGCAGCCACCAGGTAAGGAGATATACATCTCTCTCTCTGTCTATCTCACACGCACACGCACACGCACACGCACACGCACACGCACACGCACAGAGTACTCAAATGTCCCTCTGGTACCTCTGCTAAACTCCTGAACCCTCCACAACAAGACACTTGAAATGAAACTGAAACAGTCATCTCCACCAAATAATCTCATACAATAAAAATTGAGTGTTCTCAGCATTTCATTTTCAAGTTAGAAAAGGTAAAAAGTCTCATAGAATTGATTTTATTGCCACAATAAAAGCACTACTAAAAATATATAGACCAAAATTAAAACCATACATTTTTATTATGCTACATGTCTTAGCATATGTATAAAATCAAATATTTTGCTACTATTCACAGTAGTCTTGATGAATTCAGAGCTTGAAAATATCCAGAGTTTAAAATTAATCCAGAAGGCTCAAGGAATTTTTAGCCTCTGGCAGTTTCTCGCTGCCCACCTGCGCCCAGGCAAATGTGCCAGACATCCTGCTTCAAGTACATGATCTTAAACAATCCATATATGAATTCCTACAGAATTACTTAACTTATTAAAATGAAAGTTTTTCCTTTCAAAATACACATTCGCTCTGCCCACAACACTATCAGCACAAAAAATCATTTATTAAAGCTGTACTATCCCACCCACTTAAAAAGAAAATAAATAAATGCAACACAACACATCCTAACTGCCGGCTTTTCAACCAGTGCAGCTCTGAAAAGAATTCAGAAGCCAAACACAGACCTCAGGCTGGTGGAAGGAGCCCCTCTCGGAAGCACCGACCCTGGAGGAGACAGGGACCACAGTGAGAAGAGTTCAATCAGAACAGCCTTGTGTTTCCCCAGCTCAGCGCCACGCAGCTTGGCTTCTCACGTGCGGCTGAACTGCCAACCTCCTGGACCTGCTCTGAGCTGCCTGCCAACCCTGCCCGCCATCCCCCAGAAAGCCTGACACCATCCTGTGGGACTGAGGGCCTTGCTAGTGTGTTTCTGATGAACAGTAAGAATCTAAATGAAGCCTTAGATCAGCACAGAATACGTTTGGAAAATCTCTCCAGGAGGTGAGCCAGGTGTCATGGAAGCCAAAGGGAAGAGAAGACGGTGCAGAGGGAAGCAAGCTGTGAGCATGATGAGCCAGAACTCTGGCCTGTGATTAGCTCTGGCCAAGTCTAATGAACACCTCCCTCCAGTGATTATGGACGGAGTACATCGCCACTGGCAGGACCTGCTATCACCTCCTACCCTGCAGAACACTTCGGGAGCACGCAGCCTCCTACACCTTCCCCATGTGGACACTCAGGGTTTTCAAGCAACCACAGAGTGCTTGCTTCCAAGACCAACTACATGATGGCCCTGACGGTGGGGCAGATCTGCCGGGTTGTCTAGCAGGGAGAATGGGGTGAAGAAAAACCAAGAAATTATTGGGCCAAAGGGTGTGAGAAAGTCGCTGTGGTTCAGTGGCAGGGCAGAGCCATGTTTGTTACATTAGCTGGCAGCTGTCTCTCTTGTGCTGCTCAGTAACTCCAAAGGCAGAATATTTATAAAAACACACTCTGAGCTGGGTGTGGTGGTGTATGCCTGTAATCTCAACACTTGGGAGGCTGAGGCAGGAGGACCACTGTGAATTTGAGACCCAGCCTGGGCTACAAAGTAAGCTCAAGGCCAGCCTGAATTGCACAGTGAGACCCTGTCTCAAAAAGACAAAAAAAAAAAAAAAAAAAAAAAAGCTACAGGCTGGATTACTGAATGTGGAAAGTTTCCAAGATGTACTGCAGTCTTCTTTGTAGAGTCACCTTCCCGACTCACAGGAATATGGGGCGGAGGGCGCCAAGTCGGTTGCCTGTGAACACTCTGTCCACATCCCTTCAAGAGGCTCATGTTCGTGTGCGTTGCCACCAAGTGAATTCTGCTGCCATCCAGAGGAAAACAATGCAGTGAGAGGGGACAGGAAGTCCTGGTACTGAAACGCAAACTTCTAGGCCTTGGGCCGGGGATACATCTCAGCAGCACAAGCGCCTGCCCGGCAAGTGCAAGGTCCTGAGTTCAATTCCCAGTACCAGATAAAAACCAAACTTCCAGGCTTCAGGCTCCAGCTGTCCCCCACCAGTCCAATGCACCCTAATGTGGTACCATAGCTGTGTGGAGAACACTACCGAGAATATCACAATCTGGTGTGTGCTACTAGTTTGGGAAGAAAGGAAATATTTTATTTTCTGGGGCTGTTTCACAAGTAAGATGCCTTGGTGTGTCTTATAATTGCTTAACGACATACCCGAACCAGACGCGGCTCTGAGGAAGTCCCTCTGACTGACATACCCTGCAAAATGCACTTACATCTGCACAGCAGAACACAGCTTCCTTGGGTCAGGTGGAGCCACCTGGAACTATAGGGATTTGCTCTCTCCTGCGGAATCATCCTCAACGTCACCTCCCCAGCTTGGGGGACCCCTTGCGCCAGCCTCCCGCCTCCTGCATTGAGGGCAGCTGTCACAGATCACGAGTGCGCTCATGTTCGCTCAGCACACAGAGTGCTGGATTTTGCCCAACAGGAGCTTGAAAGGTAAAACACCAGGCTCTATAACTTGAGCCAAGTTAAGGATGTTTTCTAACAGCAATGCAAATTACTTCTACAAAGCTCTAATCCTGTTACCAGTCCCTCAAGACATAGACCCTCACTCTTTATTTCTCCTGTGGCTGCGGTTCTACATTTTTATTGCATGTTTTCATAAAGAAAAACACCAGTAAAGCTACCCTCCACTCTGGTTTAGGGGGTCCCAAGAGAAGAGAACGTGGTGTGGGCCCAAGCAGTTTTTAATTTAAAAATCAGATTCTCTGTTTCTCTTAGGAAACCACCACTCCAGAGGGGCGGGCTCTGAGGACCTCTTGGCCCAGAGCCACACAACATAGCCTGAAAGCTCCTCCCGCTGTCACCAGCAGCCTAGAGAGGTGGGGTCACATCGGGGTGCACTTGGGCCTCCTCAAAGCTCAGCTATGAGAGAACTTTCACTTCCTGGGGCGAGCTTCCAACGAAAACTCACCACAGGCAGAGAGTACGAGAAAGTCAACACGGTGCCCCTACCCTATAAAAGTGCCAGTCACCCTTGCCCGTCACTGATTCGTGGGGAGGCCAGGCCCAGGTCCACGCAGACCTTCCAGCTCTGGGTGGTGGCACTTTTCCGGGGCTCTGTGCCCCCAGGTGTTGGCATTTAGTTGTTGCTCCATTTTCAGATACATCGTCAAATACAAAATCACTTTGCCAGCTTAGCTCGGGTTTACAATACTTATTATAATGAAAACCCATGGATCCTACCCCAAAATGCATACTTTGCTCATTTTTCCAAGGACTGCGGATCTGGGGACCCTTATACCCAAAAGATAGAAATTATTTCCAGACCTCAAAATAAGCATTTGAGATTCATCTGGGGCCTGATATAGATCACAGTGAGAATCCAAAAACGAAGCTCGGATGCAACAGGCAGAAGCCCCTCCAACCCAGAAAGCCTCTCCTGGGGTAGCTTCTCCCCCTAAATCCCACCACACAAAAGTCTAGGGACTCGGATTTTCCAACAGCCTGCTTAGATCCTTGGTCTAGATTATGATAATCACAACAGCCTAATAAGTGGTACAAAAAATCATTAGAACAAGTGAACTCTGAAGTCATCTATCCAAAGGTAATTCACATAAACTATACATAATTAGTGGGGCTAATTTTTATGTTGTGCATTGGGACCTTATCTGTAGAATTTAAGGTAGCCTCGGCTGGATATGTCACTGAACATAAATAAAAGTACCACAGACGACCTAAAATATAAAACCCCCATGTGACACCACCCACGAAAGCTCATTTCTAAGGCTGTGGGCACCTCCAGGCCTTGGACTCTCACTAGTGGGAAGTCAGCATTTTGCTGATTTTTTTTCCATTTTCACACAGAAAGCTGCTTGGTTTTGCAGTAGAACTTGGTAACACAGTCATTTAGAATAATCTTTGATGGAACAATGTAATAAAAGTAATACACAAATTCTTATAGCCGGTGATTAACGATTAATCACTACTGAAAACTTACCAAGGAAAAACCAGGCACAGGGAAAGACATTTGAACTGGTTAACGCAAACACACGTTCTGTGGAAACATGAAGTACACAGCTTTTTCCCAGGGCCTCAGAGCTGCCTTCAATTATCTGACACCAATAATCTGCCTCTGATTAAACTGCCACCATCTGTGAGTGCTTTAGCTTGGGGACATTCTGTGCCAAGCCTTGGGTTAGCTCTCAGAGCAAACTTCAGGGAGTTAATACAAGTCAGAAAGCTAAGATGAACAGAGAACACCAAGCGTCCAGGAACCTGCAGTGAGTGAGAGGCCCACGGAGACGCCCCGGGCAGGCTCCCTCTCCAATCCCACACTCCAGTTGAAGCAGGGACCTTGTCCAAGTTGAGCTAGATTTAGAAGCCAAGAGTCAGCATAAAGGTTCGGGCTGAAGAGCTGAACGTCTTATTTCAGGCTACGTGAACATTGTGCAAACGCTATCTGCAGCGCCGTAATCTAACACCCAAATCTCTGGCCTACGAGATATAATGGAGTCATCGCATAATTAGATCAAGTTTCTGTAAGCATAATTTCCTCTATATCATAGGTATCAGAAATTAAGATCTCGATTTAGGATACTCTGACTTTGTTGTAGTATTGGCTTTATAGCCTGAAATCAAACTAAGGAATAAACTTTTTAAACTCAATTTTTTCAAGATGATAAAATGAAGTAATGTTTTGCATTCAAAATAATGCAAGTTTTTTGTCCTTCTTAGGAAAATGCAGGTATCAAGACAACAAAGTATTTTCCGGTCAACAGACTATTTGCTTTGAGGGTAGTTTTGGTTCATTCTGACTTTGTACTGTTAAAAGGAACAGATGCTAAGCACACAAAGTTAGAATTTGTGGGCAAGCTAGCTTTAAAACAAAGGTATTACATGAGCTTAAATTGTGGCTTTTTTATTTGAGGTACCTTTGTTTCTTATAGACTTCCACCCTCAGGAGCAGACAAATGCACTAATTTTCTCAATATGGAGAATGCCAGCAGTAAAGCCAAATAAAATTGGGTTTAAGATAATTACACCAGATTTCATCAATTTTGGCACTCATCAAAATTCAATCCCCGTTAGCTGGAGAGATTTCATCAGGCTGCTTCAGAAGCGAGGAGGCAAAAGTGAGAGACAACGCAAACAGTGTGACAACCGTCAGCCTAAACGCCGAGCGAGTCGGCACCTCACCCTCCACACACGCACAGCACACGCACGCGTAAGAGGAGAGCAAAGGCCCACATGGTTCCACAGTCAGTGTCCTCACACATTCTTGGCATCGTACCGATGGTGGACAACTTGTCGCTGGGTCCTGAAAGTTGCATATGATATCAGCATACCAAGCACTGCACAGTGCAAAAAAAGTTTGAATGCCAAGTTTAAAAGGTCACCACCCTCACTGGAACTCCTTTAAGCAAGTTCGTAATAAATGTAAGTTTCTAGAAAGGGAATGGTTCAAATTAGGCTACTGCCAATATTCCAGCTTTGCAAATGGATCTGCTCACGTGGGCCCCACTGGATGCAAAGCTCTCCCACGGTGATCCCGCGTCCTCAGGTCTCCTGTTTCTGATGATGCAGAAGCACCGGTCACGGGGAGAGCTCCGCATTCAGATAGTTCTGGGGCAGGCCAAGGAGCTCCTAACACAAAGCACATTTGATGACTGTATTAAGTCAATCTCAGGCAGAGTTGACAGCCACACCAAATAAAGGACAGTCGAGGTGCAGGAGACCCAAGACGCATGAGGCAGAGGTGACTTCACATAACTAGGGCTAGCAGAAGTTTACATGCCACTATCCACGCGGAAAGCAGAGTCCATGAGAAGTCAAGGCGCAGCAAACCTGACATAAGCTGAAGAGGGCGCTGTGGCTCCCCACACACAAAGGGAGCCCCGCGAGTGAGTACATTTTCGGGTTCTGCTTCACAGGATGACGTGTTCGTCTTTCTCAAGAGAAAGTCGTGCATGCAGAAGCTCCAGAACGTAAGAGAGGAAATAAGAAAGCAGCCCTATACAGCCCACAGAGAGACCAGATCCTGCCCAGTGGGTCTGTCCCTGCCAACACGGTGACACCTGCACAGAACTGAGTCTGAGCCTCTGAGCACAGGTCGACACCCCGCTTCCTCCTGCGCACTCCACTTTATCCTCCACATTTAACTGCTGGTGATGGGTTCCAGGAACTGAATTTCCAATGCACAACGGCCTTTAAGAACTGTGAAGAGCAGAGGTAACACTCAACTGCTGAACTGTCTGTATTTCTGCTCCTTCGCTTCCAACTTCAGGTCATTGCGCTCCCCTGGCTTGGATGGCTGCATATGTGTTATAAACTAGATTTCTCACACCACAGCCAAGCTTACCGTGTTGTTGAACATCCACACATGCAGGCATCACCATAAGCAGGAAGAGACTCCTTCTTCCTGTGATCCGTGCTCAGTGTGTTTAACTTATCAAGCAGCGGTCCGCTCAGCTGAGCAGTCTCCACTTGCTAATTTTGCACTAACCCTCAAGTGCATTCTGTGACCTCACTTCTATTTCTTTTGCCCAGATATTTGCCGTTCTGCTCTGCACGGTGCCTGTGGCACACAGGTTCTCCACCTCTGCATAATGCTGAGCTGGACACACACTGTCCTTTCCTGACTTGCTGTCGTTCATCTCTCTGCACCCCCACCCCTGCACTCCCTCAGCCCCCTCTGATTCCAGGTCTGAAGGCTCACCACCTCCACCATCCCTTGCCTGTGTATGCATCAGCTCCGTCACCCGCAACGCGCAGGCTGATTGGGTGCCTGTGGCTGTCCTCACCATTCCCAGAGCCCAGTACTTCAATTTTCTCACCCACTTTACATTGCCAGCAAAGTGAAGCAAATTCATCTCTGTGTATGCAGACACGTCTGTTAGCTGGACTACAAATTAGACTTTGCCCCTCTGCCAAACAAACGTTACCTCAATAACCTAGGCAATGAGACCAGTGAGGCCGCAAGACTGCAGAGTGGGGGTGAAGGTGACTGGAGCACTGAGAAAGCGGACTGAGCAGGTGGTTGTAGACAATACCCCAGCGCCACTCTTCTGCCCGCTCTGCCAGGCCAGATAGGAAGGATGCTGCCCAGTCCTCAGGACAGCCCCGGGCAGGCATGGGTTATTGGCCCCACAGTATAGATGCAAATGCTGAAGCTGACAGACTCCAAGGAAACTGAGCAAGCTTGCAGACTTGGTGTGAGCAGGAAGGTTTGACCCCGATTCACCTGAGTGTGGGGAGAGACCGAGGAGAAGGCAGGCAAGCGCCAGGAGACAGGAAGCTGTGGACGCCTTCAGGATACATGGTCACCCAAGGGAGACAGTGAGAAGGGTCGGCAGGGGACTGCTGAGGAACTCCAAGTACTGGGGAGAAATGAGGCCACCTCGCGGCCCTCAGAGAAGCCGTCCCTGTGGGAAAGGACATGGAGACCAGGAGAAAACCCAAGTCACGCAGAGTGGGCAGCAAGAGGCAGGAAGAGCACCCAGTGTGTCCACTGCTCACAACAGCCCTGCAGGACTCAGGCCTCCTTTCCAGGCGACACCTCTGTAAGACATTAAACAACCTGAGGTCACTCAACTCACAGGTGCCCAGTGCTGGCCTACACAGATGAGATTTAACACTCTAATACTTTCCTGTACCATTGTGTCCACTTTACACACACTGTCATGGTGTGCGTCTGGATGTCCCCCCAAAGCCTCATGCAGTTATGGGGCGGCTTCTAGAGTTTGTGACTGACTCATGGTCCGGTGCTGGGATTTCGGGTGTGAGTGCTGCACCCGCCCTGGGGCAGGCAGCCTGCAACACTGTAAGGGAGAGAAAGCGCTTTGCTCACTTTGTTCTTTCTTCTCCTCCTCTTTTGCTCTTGTTACTTTTGCTGTTTTCCGCCGCCATGAACTGTTGCTCTCTGCCATGTGTTACTCTGCCTTGGAGCCAGCAGAGTGTGGTCTGAAACCTCCATAAACTGAAAACTAAATACACCTTTCCTTCCTTAATTTTGGGCATCTGGTATTTTGTCGCAGCAACAAGAAAAGCATAAGCAAGACAAACACCTACCATGGCTGAACGTGTAAACAGAAGCTGGGTGGGTGCTGTAAGTGATGTGCACATGTGCTGTCCAGGAGGTGGCAGGAGAGTCCCGAGCAGAGCAGGTTGGAGGATCAGAGTGGGTTTAAGGATCAGAATCAGGGCACAGCAACCCTATGGCAATTGCCTCCTACCTGGCACCACACACGCCACACACTGGTAGCTGTGGTTTCCTCCTGTGGTCAGCACTCACCTCAGAAGCCTTTCCAACCCCAGAGCCAAAGTGGCTAGGAGTCACTGACCTGCTAAGTGAAGTCATCTCAACAATACTGAAAACAGGCCTTGGAGGAGCACTCACCTTTAGCCTGAACAATGTTCAACCTATGTACTTCCATGTGCAGATACTCAGCCTGGCCAAGGTGAGGCCATGAGAGGTTCACAGGGCAACTCGAAAACAGGTAGCAACACACACAGGGGGCTCAGCCTCAGAGAGAAAATAGTTCACTTAGGGTGAAAGCGGTGTGCCTAGATTTGAAAAAAAAAGGGAAAAAAATATACAAATTCAAACTAGGGAATGGCCTGGTTTAGAGTTGGCAGAGAGAGAGAGACAGAGAGAAGGGTCACAGACTGTAGACAAAGGCAAAATCCTGCACTCCTTAGAAAAGCAAGCATAACAGAAAAGTGCATAAACATCAGAACCCACAAGTCTCCTCCGGTAATTCCTCCCTGAAGCCAGCCTGTGCACAGCTCAGGGCCCGCAGCTGGCGGGGACTGCGTGTCCTCTTGCCGGCCTTACCAGTGTGGCGCTGGGCCCTTCTGCTGCTGTTTGCAGGCCCCCCACAGAGTGAAAGCAGAACCCACAGCCTCATCCCCACCTCACCCGGCAGCCTGCACTGTGAGCTGGCTGGCCCTTCATGCCCGGCCTCACTGTGGGTGCAGCAGCCAGCTTAGCATTGATGCCCTTCACACGTAATCTCCACCTGCCCTTTCTGTTAGAAGGCAAGTCTCTCTCCTCAGGAATATGCCCTGGGCCTCATAGCTAAAAATGATACATTTTTCCCTGTAATGTCCGAGCCTTGCTTGACACTTAGAAATTCCAGTCTGCTTCCCTCTGCTGCCTTCATTACTTTGTGATGTGCACTGCCTTCTTGCCCAGACCACAAACTCCTCCTTGTCCATGCTACCCCGCTTCCCGAGCCCCACATTTCTTGAGAGCGCAGGAAGGAAAGGATGTTTAAACAGCTAACTGATGGATCTGCAGGAGTAGCTATAGAAAGAACAAGGGTTGCTCAGAATCCCAGCCCAAACTAGATTAGCTAGGTTCAAAGGAGAAGTAAGAAGGAACACTAAATTTTAATAAAGTCACCTCAACTCAGTAAGCAGGTACGCAAAATGTGGTTCTCTCATAACAGGTAAGATGACCCAAGGCTAGGCCTGGAGCACAGAAGTCACAGGTGTATTTAGGCCATGAGTGTGGTTGGAAGGCGATCATCCTGAATAACTGCATCTAAGTACCTGACTCCAGATCTTATTCAAGAGCTCTCACCTCTGCTTACTGACGAGTTCCCAGGGGAACCGTCCCCCAACAAGCTGCGCATTTTCTAGATTCTCTAGACCCCATGAAGCTGAGAGAGTCACTGAGCAGCCTGCTGGAGACTCCAGTCCCAAAGCTCAGATTGCAGGCTCTCTTGCCTCTCCTGAGTGACTCCTAGGATGGCCGCCACCCTATTTCCTGGAGGGCAAGCACCCTACCTGCCTGGTGCGGGTCTCGCTATAGAATGGTCCGCTATGGAAATCTTTATTAATTTTTGCACTATTACAGTGTAAGCCCTCTTTCTACCACATGCACACACATACTTTAATGAAGTCAGCATGAATATTTACATGTGTGTACATGTTTGTATGCACATGTGTATTTTATATATTTATATACATAGATGATAAGTTTTTCTCTAAAAGCTATAGTTAAATCAAATTTATACTTCATAATTCATCATTTATATTAAACTCAGATGGAAAGAACCACATTTGTCTGGTAGAAAACACAAAGTCAGAATTTTAGCTCAATTATTTCAACCAGTATAGATTTGCTTAGCCTATTTTCTAAATCAATCCTGAATTATTGAACATTTTCTGATTCTGCCCCCTTGTATGTTTTAGTTTCGGGGTACTGGGTTAGGGCTGTAGAAAGTGTCACTCAGTCCTTTGCATAATAGCAGGATACAAGCACATAGCACCAATTACTGAACATCCCTTGACTGGACACGTTCAAACAGTTTGCTTCTACTCTCTAAAGTCCTCACATAGGAGAAAATAATATTAATGCAAGATATTAGCTCCAAGTATCATAAACAGGCCAGCTGCATAGCAAAAACTATTGCCCCATACACTCTCAGGGTATCCCTCAGTGGCAAAAGGTTTGCCCACTCTGTCACACAGAATAAGCATATCCTCTTAGCCTCCTCTGAATGACAACCATGCAGACCAAGCTGGGATTTTAGGAAAACTCCCACCATCTGCAGTGAAGTACTCTCCTCTGTCTCATGGTTCTGGAGGGAATCCACAGCACGGACTTGTATCAGTCCTGTAGCCAGAGACGTCTTCCAGGGCTCCACATGAGGAAACTGCTGCTCACTGCATCGGCACCATCTACAGACCCCAGAGATGTGGCCGGCGAGAAATCATCAGGGATCTGCACTGAGCCCTCCCTTATTGTGGAGGCGGGCAAAGGGTCTCCAAGAACGCGAGAGGGAGGCTAACAAAGGTACCATGTGCATCCTATTAAAGCTGATTTTATTTTGCACTGTTGTAAAAATTATTTTGTGTATCTTACATTAAAACCAGGGTAGCTTACTACTGAGAAATTCATGAAAGAAAGGCCCCTTTGGGACTTTCCCATCTTTGCCTCGTTACCCATAGGACTTTGGGCCTTCAGTGGCAACATTCAGTTGAGAAATTCTTTTTACAAGTTCCCATAAGGAGACCAGGACATGCTGGCCCAGCTGTGATTATACCGAGCCGGGGGAGATTTCAGACACAGGGAGAACACAGCAGAGCTGCAGCTTCTCTCACCTCTTCAGGCCTCTGGCCAGCAAAATTGGCGCCAAGACAGCTCAAAACAAACTGGGAAATAGGCCATCTCCACTCCAGACCTCGGGGAGCGCACACAGAGGGGGAGAGTCCCGTCCGTCCATATCCACGCCTGTCTGCGCCCAGACCCTGGGCTCTGCCTGCTCTGGACCTCACTGCCTGCTCTCCATCCCTCAGCCTCACTCTGCCGCATGGAATCAGCAAGCCCGAGAGAAACCACGGCTTAAAAGCAACAGCCACAAACCAAAGCGCTACTGCTCCTACCAAGAGACTAGCGGTTATCCTCCGCCCGTTTCCTAGGAACCAGTGAGAACTAAAAGGCAGGGTCTCAGGAAAACAGGGAGCAGGAAGGACCCCGCCCAAAACACCACGCCGCCTCAGGGCTGGGAGCTCAGACCACTGTGAGGGACGTCCGCTGGCCGTGTACCCTGTTAACATCAAGTTAGAAATAAGCATACATCAACAGCCTCGTTTGTAATCACCAAAAACAAAGATCACGACTAGCTTCCCTGTAGCCACAGTCCGTGGTAATAGTATATCGCTTAATTGAAAATAGCTAATGCACATCACTGATGTCTCCCAGGGATGCGATAGTGCATTGGTGCAGCGCTCAGAGGGAGCAACAGCCCCGCACTGCTGCCTCTCCACGTCAAACCGCAATGCCAACGTTCCTGACAGAATCCAAACGTCTCCGAGGGAGGGGACTTGTGCTTATCATCTCTTCCAAATGACTCTCCGGGCTGGCAGGATTGAAGCAGACCACATAAACTGCAACTCAAATGTAAACAAAATGTGGAGAAATAAAGAACATATGTCCAAAGCATATTTTCTTGACCCCCTCCTGCTAAAAACGTGCCTATTTCCTGCTCTCGGTTTAATCCAACACAATCTACAACCATCTTTAGTTCTACTACCTACTACCTGGTCCACATGTGCTGTCAGTTTATACACAGAAAACACAATGTAAGGAGATCTTATTACTACTGCCATTTGAAAAGTAGATGTTTGCAGAGATTAAGGTTCTAGGTTGCTAAATAGCATTTTCTTTTGTTTCCTACCAAGAACCATGTCTGGAGCAAAAAGAGGAGATACTGATGAGTTCGTGTTTTGTAAGGGGATGAATTGGTTTCCAATTGAAATAGTGTAGATTTTACATCACAATGTTTGTACAGTGCTAAGAAACAGTGACCTGTGCTGGAACAATTGCACCGTGTTAATCCTAACAGCAGATTGTGGCGTTGCTGCAGCCTTCACACAGAAAGCAGAAGGCTGGCCAGTGCACATCAGAGGTCACCTTCATCCAGAGTCTGGCTGTGGAAACAGGTATGAAATAGCACACTGGACACAGAGCCATGAGATATGGAGGTGCAGATGCAGCCCCCAGCCTGTGTCAAGGCCAAGTGTCCAGGGGCTGATCGAGAGGGCAGGGATGAAAAGGACTGTCCCATGGCCACATTTCCCCCACTCTGAAAGCGCAGGATAGCAAAGTCACAGGTGAGGCCTCGAGTGGGCACTGTGTGGGAGCACAGCCAGGGGCAGGTCACTGGGAAGTGGCTTCTTTCAGGCGCTTCCAGCAGCTCTTCTCAGGTGGGTGTGATGGCAGAGTGGGAGGGCAAAGTGTCATGGAAAACAGTGCGCCGTCTCTGGTGGAGAGAAAATGGCTCAAAGTTGGGGACTTCGCCGAAAAACAAGCGCAGCTTTACCTTCAATCTTGTCTTAAGGAACCACGGGAAGCCCAGGGGAGACTAGGAGCAAGACCGGAACCACTGCTGGTGATGTCCCACAGTGGCCGTGTACCAGTCCGGGCTGCCCTCCCTGGCCACAGTGCCTTCCTTCTCCTCCAAATGCGGTGGGCGCCTCAAGGACAGTCACAGAAGTAAGTGTCATGTCAGTAGCTAGCAGGATCCTCTCATCTTCCCTCTAGCAGGCTCCCCTCCATCCACCGTCTGATCACGTGGCCCCACAATGGTTCTGAGCACCCTACAACACAAGTTCCCTGCCTGTGAGTGCCCTATTCCCCGTCTCTCCACACAATGCCATTCCCTTGTCCATTTCTTTCTTTCTTGCAGTTATCCACTTGAGAAAAGGCTGTGACGGGTTACCTGAGAAACCCTATGTCCCCAGTGAGCAAAGTAGGATGGTACGCAAACAACACCTGACAGGCTGAATTAACAGAACTGTCACCGTCACTGCTGTCAAAGTCATGACGAGTCCCCGGCAGAGAAGAAATCACAGCAGGCTGGGGTCACTGTCGGCCAGCCCTGTGGGAACCATGAGACTGTGCACACAGGCAGGTGACACTTGGTCCTGGTGTGAGTTTCCTCCAACTTCTACCATGGCAACCAAGATTTTGTTTTTCCATTTTTCAAAAATACAATAACAGCATGCTTATCTCTTTCTGTAAAGATACTGCCTGCTACACCTCGCAGTCCAGACTGAGACTCCTTCCAGTTAAGGTCCCTGTGCAGGATGAGCTAGGTAAATCCCTCCTGACAAGATCATCGCTGCACTCGGGAGGGGAAACACACTGAGGAGTCTGCCGCGCACAGCTTCCATTCAGAGTCGACCAGATTTGGTCTCAGAGGTCAACAGCATAATTGCCTTAGCTGACAAAAGAAACAGGGACCCTGAGAAGTCAGGGTACCAGCCAGGGGTAGCAGAAGCAAGGAGCTCACGGGGTGCAGGACAGACCCCAGACCAGGCTGCCAGGGAGTGAGCTGGAAAAGCCCTGGAAAGCACACCGGCCTCCTCTGAGCTGCAGGAGAAGTGAGTGAGCAGAAAGGAAGGTGAGGAGTGAACGCAGCACTTGGTGTGTCAGTCAATAATCCACTACTTAGGAACACCCAGATGTCCTTTTTTAAAGGCAAATCAGCATGTGATAGTTAAGGTGGAAAGGCTAGATTATTACTTGTTTCTATGCTTTTAATTTTACTCATAAAGTCACCATTTCCTTATTCGGAGCAGTCTCCTCCTAGCATCTCACACACCTAGTGACTCTGGCCGAGCTGACCGCTGGCTCAGGCCCCGCCCCCCATAATGGAAAACAGCTGACGTTAATGTGCAGGCTGGAGTGTGAGGGAGGTTAAGGCTGCATGCGAACGCAATCAGGTTAAGACCGGCTCCAAGAGGAGGAAAACCCATACATATGTTGAAGAGATCTGAAAAATGCCTGTATTTGCAACCTGATTACGACTTACATTTTTGCATGGTTTGTCAAAGCAGATCACTAAAATCAAATCAAGATGTAGAAAGGGATAAAGTGGTTTTCTCCCCCATTCTTCCATTAATCACCGTGACCTGTGCGAGAAGGGGTATTCCCTCCCCACCTGAGGCAAGGTGGGGTGACTCCTGGAAGTTATGCCAATTTCACCGCTGCTGCTCAAGTTTCAGAATTAATTTTGTAGGTTTTACTTCAGACATTTGTAAGTAGAAGTTATTTTATTACAGAGTAATTTGCCATTTCTATCAATAATTAATTTTGTTTTCCTTTTAATAAAATGATAAAAAATTCCAATGTAACTTTTAAGACCTACTTTGTTTGAAGGTCACATAAAAGTTAATTGTATTAAACTGAAAATATAGATACAGGGATTAGAGCAACAGCTGGTTCTTCCTAATACACAAAACTTAGTAAAATTTAAACATAGCCCAGAGCCCGCTGCTGTTTCCCTTGTCAAACAGAATCACTAGTAAATCAGGCACAAGGGATTTGGGGGCATAATGTAAACAGCCAACAGTGTCAGGTATGCTTTGGTAAGCCAGCACAGTGCTGTAGCATAAAAATTACAATACAGTGAGCATTGTGGTTAGCAACCCAGCTGATGTCCAGAAAAGTCTCAAGCAAGACAGTTTGGTCAAAATAAAGAGTTTTGAGGGGAGGGGAAGATGTTGGCTCTGGGTACACACAAGCACGGTGGTCAGGGGGCATTTCATGTTCATTTTTGCCATGAATGTAAACCACAGTGGGGGCCGCCGTCTACACAGCATACGACAAAGAGGGCCTGGACTTCCGCACCTGACTACATCAGGGCCAGTTTCAGGCAGAAGGCTGCAGGTTAAATGCTTTCAGCTATCCAACAAGTGGCTTATTCGTTTTGTAAGGAAATGTTTTCTCGTATTTTGACTGAAAAAAATACTTAGTTTAAGTGACCCAAACCATCCTTGTTAGTGCAAAAGCAGACCTTGAGATACTTTGTTTCAGAAACCCAAGAAGAAAAGGCAAAACTAATTCAAGAGG
The DNA here is from genome assembly GCA_004027595.1 of Dinomys branickii. Classification (NCBI taxonomy): domain Eukaryota; kingdom Metazoa; phylum Chordata; class Mammalia; order Rodentia; family Dinomyidae; genus Dinomys; species Dinomys branickii. Next base: position 87,191 of record PVLD010002125.1, read on the forward strand.
AAAAGCTCCTTCTTGACAGTGGCTTCTAAACCTGGATCTGACTGTTCTCCAAGGCCAGCTGGAGTGCTGAAGCTTCCAAGGCTCGTCTTTCTCCAAGGATCGCAGACATTCTCCACAAGGCAGCGCAACAGGGTCAGAAGCCCATGTGTAGCAGATTCACGTCCTCCTTCTGGGCTGAGCGGGAGAACTTGTAAGTATGCACCAGCAGAATGAAAGCACAAAGAGTTTGGACTGTTTTCAAAGGCAATTCTCCAAACACATCTCTTTTGCTTTTCTGTTTCATGTAGTAGAAAAACCCCAACCAAGTCCATCAGCAGCAATGTGGCATCTGCCAGTGACATAACAAACAGCCCGAGTGACTGCTGCCTTCCCAGCTCCAGCAAATCACCTTTCAACATGCACCTTCTCCCCATCCTGAAGGGCCTGATCCTGTTATTACAGAAGGACGACTGCAGATCAGCGCAGTTACCACCAAGAGCTGGATAAACACACACAGACCAGTAGCTGTTTCCTACAAATTATTATCAAAACAAAGGGGAACCGCTAACTGTGGTCACGTTAGGACAATGTTTACTACCCCAGTGTTTGGACAAGGTCATTTGAAGTGGTCATTTTCTACCATGAATGATGCAGATGGTTTTATAGATCCGCAAACCCTTCTAATCTAAACTCTCCTCCACGGAACACTGGCTGGCTGCTTCCCTCGAAAGGCGGCATTTGCAGAGTCCTGATTTCACAAGAACTAGTTTGCATGGTACATTTGCCAAAAAGAACACACACACACACACACACACACACACACACACACAGAACTCTCGTTTTAGAAAGCACATTTGTAATGGAGTTATTTCAAGGTATGAAAGTAGATGAAGTGCTTGCTTTATATTCCTGACAATTGAAACATTTGTTTCTAAGTAAGTGTAATTTTACCTCCTGTCCATTGTTGGCTCAGTTTCCTGGGATAGAGGGAGGGACCAGCAAGCACACAGCGCACTGGGGACACATGGACCTACCTCCCGGACAGTGCCGCGTGGTCATCTTACATCGCCGGGATTCCGCGATGGTCGGACAGGGGATCGTGTCTTTTGCTGGCTTTTTAACAATTTGCCGTGTTCTGGTTTCCAGGCCCCACTTAAATCCACATGTGCGATTGTTTCTGCTACACGTTCCCCATTCGCTCCATTGGCCAACTTCACATCCTTCTAATAAACATTAGAAAATACAGACACAGATAAGCGCTTGGCACCATGTGCTGGGGTGTCATCACCTCACACTGCAGTGTCTTCGCACCCGTCCACCTGCAGAGCCCACGTAAAGCCACAGCCCCACACAGACTACACTTGCCCAGGGACCTGGCGGCACAAGCCCGTGACTGCTCCAGATGAGGAAGCTGTGGTGCCCACTGTCAGCTCACTATGCCACAGGGTGCTGCTGGCTGCCTGTGAGGACCCTGAGGTGCTCAGTCCTGAGACACAGTGAGCCTGTTTTCACTCTGTGGCAGGGACGACACTTTGCAGGTGAGTTCTGAGTGCTGCCCCGAGCCCACTAATGGGTCAGTATTTTGGAAGCGGGAGGAAACAGGGAGCTGGCTTTGCATTTTGTGGTTCTTTCTGTTCTCCCAACAGGTGCCTGGAAACCAGTGCGCATTGCTCATTCTCCATTAGTCTTACATTACTGGCTCCGAAAGCAAACCAACACAGTCACATGTGTGTTCCTGCCTGACGCAAGAGCTCTGCCATGCACCCTTCACTAAAAGTAGACTGGAAGGCAGGGCCTGCACCCCGCTGCCAGGAGGAGGAGGAGGGGAAAGATGCGCGCGCTCAGCCTCCTCACAGGCCTCACCACTAAGAAACCTCCTCACGCTGCTGGGACATCGGCCCTGTGTACTGTGGGGCCGCAGCTGGTCCTGAGACTTTTCAGAGCCACTCAAGATTTTACTGGGGATGTGTCTGTGAAGCTCTCAGCGGCACTGCCGTGGGACATCTCTATCATGTATCGGGTGCCTGTCAGAAGCAAATGCAGCGTTCTGCACCTGCTCTTTTCCTGCATTTCTTACTTTCAACAGAGGTGTCCACGTGCATGTGTTAATTCACACACAAGTACACTGATTTCCCCAAAAGCTTCACATTTAAATGCATTCACCTCTGCAAGCTTTCGAATGTGTGACTATGGATTGTTCAAGCGGTATTTCTTCAGGAGAGAAAATATCAATTTAATTTAATTCTCTCCATTTTGAGGGATGGAAAGTCTGACAATACATAGGTCTCTCATACATCAGGTCAGAGGTACGACAAGCCAGTCAACATCATGGTAGGCAGAGGGGACCTGTCATCACGGCTGTAACTGGGCTCAGACGCTCACCAAGACAAAGCCACTGACAGTCCCTGACCTGTTAAATGTGCTTTAAAAAATCCCACAATATTTTACAAACATTAATGTGAGAAATGTGTGAGATGTATATTCCTAATTTTTCACAAATATATGTGTATATTAAATAACGTATTATAGGAATCTAAATTTACATTTTAACAGTAAAAGTATTTGCAACATCAAGCCACTTGTCAACAAAATATATGTAGCACAAAAATTTCTTTCAGTTAACTTATTTTTTATAGAAATGGCAAAGCAAGAAGCTCCATAATTCATTCATTTCTACCCATAAGCAACAGAATGGCTAATTAACATGGCATTGCTTGAAAATTTTTGTGTTTCTCCTAATCTGCTAAGCAAAATACCTTCCTCTAACAACTATTAGTAATTTACTAAGATAATAAGAGCTAGGTGCACAAGTGATGATAAAAATACAGTGAATGTTTAAATTAAAAGTATAACCAGACACAGAACCTTAGATACCACAGGATTTCTCTTACAGGAGAAACCCAGAAATAAGTGAAGAACGAAATAAAAGACAGGTGACAGGAGCAGGGAGATGGATCTTCTACAAAAGGGAAAGGGACTGAGAGAAGGACGGAAGGGCTCAGAGGGCAAAAAGGACCGGAACACGTTCTGCACGTGGACCAGCTCCCCATGAGGAGTGTGAGCAGTATGTACACAGACACGAAGTAATAAAAAAATACTAAATGTATTACAGGAAAGACATTGCTGAGAATGATGGGATAAATGTGTTTGAAGTTTAGAGGGAGCATTCTGAGGGGGGTAAAGGCAATGTGGGTCTCGTTGTAATAAATGTTTTATGTAAACATTCACCATCTTTTGATTGTACTGCACTGAGCAATCATTTGCGGGAATTTCTGTCCAATAAGAACATGATGCCATGTCCTCATCCACCTCACTCACTGGTTCTGGCTCTGGGCAACCTCTGCCTCTCTCCCAAAAGGTCTCATACATGGGAAACATTTTGAGAGGATTCAGAACATGGAGACAGCCACAACAGTGTGATTACAGACATTCAGGAAAGCGCACTTCCAGAGCGGCTTCAGAAAGTATCAAGGACGATGGGATAAGCGTTTTGTGCGAGGGAGAGGATTTTGAGAGGGATTAATGGCAATTGTCATTTAGTGTAATTATTTTTTAAATTTAACCATTCACCTTATATTGAGCACATCTCAAATTCCACAGATGATAAATGTTATCAGTACTTAAGTGGGTTAATTTAACAAATGTACAACTAGCAATTTTTTTTTGTCTTTTTGAGACAGGGTCTCACTATGCAGTTTAAGCTGGCCTCAAACTCACAAAAATCCTCCTGCCTCAGCCTCCCAAGTGCTGGGATTACAGGCATGCACCACCATTCCCAGTGTGAAACTAGTTAATTTTGAACCAAGACTTTTTATGAGACAACCTATCATCTTGATGCCTAAGGAATTAAAAGAACAACAAAATAAATTTTAGTAACAAGAAAAACCATCTGTTTTTCAATAGGATACACCCAGCATCCCTATTTTCAAGGAGTAGGTGTGAAGGCTGCAGTTGAGGACCAGCTGGGAGACACTCACCCACACATTCCAGGGTGTCATCTGAGGGTGCAAAGCCATCTGGACACTCATCAAAGCAGCGGCCCCTGTGCAGATAAAAGCCAGCTTTGCACTTGGTACAAAAGTCTTTGCTGAAGCAAGAGTCACAGTTTTCTATTCTGCATCCTAAAAGCAATGTTAAAGAGAAAAAGAGAAAGTTTCGGTCAAAGGAATGTACTGATCATACACCTACAATTCTCACTGATGCTCTGGTCAGCTTGGTCAGCGTGCTGGCGGTCAGAGAGGATCTGTCTCCCGAGTCCACACCTGCCACCCACCACTCTCCTCCCACACTTCCCACACTACAGCTGGGTGAGCCACGTGGCATCCAGCCCCAGGAGCACGAGCCGGCAGGGAGGCTGGCGATTCCCACGCAGGTCAGACACAGGAGGCACAGGAAGCTGCCTACAGATCCCCGCTGTCCCTCGTCTCTGGGGGGGGGGGGTGTGCAGGAGCGGAGCACTTGATTCTGAAGATGTGATCCAGCGCTCGGGGCGCCCAGGGCCCCAGTTTACGTGGCGTCCACTTCGGCACAGGTTGACCTGACACAGAGGTCATCTTGCTAGGGACACACAAGCTCCCTGAGATGAAAGGGTAAACCACAGCACCAGGTGTGCTCCCCCCCCCCCCGCGACCACCCTCCTAACCCATCTTCTCCCCAACTCACTGACTGGGCCACTAGGCCCATCTTTTAGGCACAATTGTTGCAAGGTCAGATCTGGATAGGAAGGAAGGAAGGGAGGGAGGGAGGGAGGGAGGGAGGGAGGAAGGAAGGAAGGAAGGAAGGAAGGAAGGAAGGAAAAAGAAAGGATATCATCAAGTTAACAAAATTGTTGTAAGGACTTATAATACTTCATGACAATACAAGCTGACAAGCAGTCCACAGATAGAAACAACAGTGAAACACACATATTTTTTCAAAACAGCCCACACATTCCCATTGCAACAAAACAAAGCATTTTAAGAAGCAATAATCAATAGTCTTTTCTTCTTGATGGAGTCCCACTCACAGGTGGACAACAAATGGGCCCCAAGGGGAGAGGGAGAGGGCTGCTATAGAGTGGGTAACTCAGGATCAGGCATCCGCAGGTCGTGGCACATGCTGCTCATGTGAGACAGCGGCTGGCAGTGAACAGGAGGTAACGTGCTATGGAAAGTCACATTTATTCATTCAACAAACCTCAAGCATTACATTTGGTTCTCTAAGAATTTTGAAAATCTTTGAAACCTAAAGTTCCCCCAGGCAAAGAGATAATTGGGTAGAAAATGTAATCAAAATATGGAATTACCACTTAGTATTACTATTTTATCAAATTTTGAAAATTGAGAAAATGCCAGAAAGAATTAAAGCCTTTAAAAAATTTGTTAAAGCAGGTAACATTTTAGACATAGACAGTTTCTAGACCCATAAACAGCAGATGATGACTCTCTGCTCTCAGTCTTCACTCTGAGCAGGATTTATGAGTCACAAGGCCAGCACGCAGCTCTGGCTCAGCTGCAGAGATGTGCCTCATTTACCATCAGGACAGCAACCGCAAGAGGGTCGGGCCCAATGGGGAGGACCCAGTGCGGAGCACAGCTGGGCTGCTGCATCTGCACTCGGACAGGGACTGGGGTCTTGCTCGTGGTTGAACACATGAGCATGAAGCCCGCAAACTGTTGGTTGCCTTGCTCTGGTGCCGGGAATCGAACTCATGACCTCAAACTTGCCAGGCAGGCACTGTGCCGCTGAGCTACATCCCCATCCCTCTTGCTCTATTTTTAGACCAAGCAGGCCCTGCATTACAGAATTATCTCCCACCAACCTAAGGCTAAAGCACAAGGAATAGGTGAAGGAACAAAACATTTATACTAAAAAAGAGGATCCTACACTTCAAAAATCAACTCTCACCTGCAAGGTCTGATATTGCTTCTAAATGGGCCCGTGCCACTGAGCTTTCTGGCCACAAAGTCACAGCCTCAGCATTTGGGGCTCATTAGATGAGTCCTTGTGATCTTCCCCAGCACTTTCTGCTCTGGCCCTGTGTCTTTCCTGTACCACTGCCACCTGAAGTGGGATTTTCAGGATAACTCATCCCCCAGCCAGTCCCCAGGACCTTCCCAGCATGAATCCTTCTAATCTTTTGTTACCAAAGTCAAGGGATGCAGGTGCTGGCATGCCACAGCCATTGATGGGGGGTGGTGTAGGCGAGGACCCCAAAGGTTTGCGAAGCTGGTGACAAGCTAAAAAGCCAGGTTGTATGGCAGACATAGCACAACACGGTGAAGCCACACGTGCACATACGCATGTGCATGTGAGGCCACTTAGAAAAGGTGATTTGGGAAGGGATGGAGAATTGTGAAATGTTACAAATGTTATGTTTCTGACTCCTATGACTCGGTCCTAACAGTGATACATTTATATAAGGAAAGCCTAACAGAAAAGGTACGTTTGCACCCTATGTAAGCTCACACAAAGCCACAGTGCAATCCACAGGTGGGAACCACAGAGAGGGGTGCACCAGCCGGCCCGCCCTCCAGCAGGCCTGGGCCCAGGGCTCACACCTGTCCAGCAGCACGGACCTCAGGCCTGCACCCCCTCGGCTGTCCTCTCACTCCCCAGGCTCAGGAGCTCTCCCTTCACCCCAGCTGAAGGAAAGAATGGAGATCCCCTGCACCGCAAGCAGCTCTTACTCGAGTCCTGGCCTCCTACCCCTGCCAGCCAGGTGGTCTCCGTTGCCCTGCACCAAGCAGCGACCCTACCTGCCCTGTGCGGCCTACCTCAGCCTACTGCTCTCCAAGGCCTGCAGCCCAGGCCTTTGGGATCCAGGCCATCTCAGCCGGCCTTGCTTGGCCCTGGGGTGACTTCGGCACTGGGTGGGGGTCTCATGGCCCTGCTACCTGCAGCTGCTTCCCAAAACCACTGTGACTTTCCCCCTCAAGTTTGTGTGTTGGTTTCTCAACAAGGTCTCCCTACAAATTCCCGGCTGGTTTTGAACTCACTACATTGCCCAGGTTGGCCTCAGACTTGCAGCAATCCTCCAGCCCCAGCCTCCTGAGTGCTGGGATTATAGGCATGCACCACCCCTCCTAGTTTACCCTTAATTGAATTAGCATTCACATCACTTTAACTCTTTTCATATAAAAGTAAAACATGGCCATTATAAATAAAAATTTAAATAGATACAGAGTTTTAAAGAAAACCATAGAAATGCTTTTTCTTGCAGTGCCAGGCCTGCCAGTGTGATAACAATGTCCCACCTAACCCGAAGAAAATCTCCAAGTCTTCCACCTCAAATGAGTTAACCCCATTAAAACTCCACTGGGATCACACAGCAGATGACTAACCCTTAGAAAACTTTGCTCTGCACCAGAACACAGCACACTGAGCTTCTCGACACTGACCTTTTATGATGACACAGGCTTCAGGTCCCTGCTCAGGAGTAGGTGACAGTGACAGCTCCCAGGGACAGAGCTCAGCAGCGCAGTCCTTGGGCCAGGTGTCAGGGAAACTAGCGTCCGATGACACTGTGGCCAGCACAGGTGATGGGGCTGTCACCGGGTGGGAAGGGCTCATCCTGGCCAGGACACAGAGCTGGGCCAGGGCTGGCCATCCACCCACGAGGCCACTGAGGCCTCGCGCACTGCCTTCTGGTTGTACGGTCCCCACATTGCCTGAGCATAAGCCCCGCGGCACAGGAAGCTCTGCCCCGCCATCAGACCCCTTTGGCTTCTTCCGCCAAACCTGAGCCACACACACGCTTGCTTGTGCATCGTGCGCCTCTCCCGACTGAGGAAGTGGCTCTGCCACACAGAACCACAGCTCGCTGCAACAACCAACATCAAACCCTGAAAACACGTAACTGGGAGGGCATCACAGTGTAGCAGGTGGTTGCTCTGTGGAGGGTGGGTGTTGGTGGGGCATGGCTGGGGCAGAGAAAAACGGGGCGAGGGGCTTGTGGGCAACAGAGAGGAGCCCCAGGGCTCCCAGGGCCAGGAAGGGAGGGACACGCAGTGACAGAGCGGTAGCTGGGCTGGGCCCTAGGCTCCGAGGCAGCAGTGGGGATCGGGCGTGCCGCACCTGCTGTGGCTCTGTCTTTACAGTGAAACTTAGTAAAAAGTGGGCGTGGGCAGGGACGGCTGGTCTGACCTAGGGGCTGGCAGCAAGTGGCCCGTCACTGGGACAGGTTGGCCGGGTGGCATCCAGGCCTTGTCTATAGATGGGGGTCTCAGAAAACACAGGCAGCATGTGCTGCTCCAGCGGCGTCCACAGAGCCGGCACCAGGGGTCTGGGAAGTGGGGGTGTGGGGCCCAGGGGTGCTGGGGCCGTGAGGTTGGGAGAACACCCATAGAGCACCTCTTCCTTCCTCTTCCCTGCTCAGGATGGAGATGAGAAGCTCCCCATCTTGATCTCAGATCATCAACTGCACAATCAGGAATGTCAAGCTCTTTGGTCAAGAGCAAACAAAAAAACCCCAGCCATGCTACCCCCACCTGTGAAAATTCAATTCTCTGCATTCAGGTCACTGCCAGGGAGGGAAGAGGTCGAGAAGGCAGGCAGGATGCGTCCCAGTCTCGGTGCTCCTGGTGCAGTGTGGACACCCACAGTCCGCACCCATCAGCCTGGCCTCTCTTGTAGGGCCCTCAGGTGCGAGGACCCTGCTGCCCTGAATGGACACACAGGCCCCAGCTGCAGGAGACCCTGGAAGCAGGGGCTCAGTGACGCCAAAATCTAACCAAAATGCAAGGCACAGCTCCCTCGGGGAAATAGCACGTTAGACTCAGTGAGTTCCACACAGAGAGTCCTGGACTGTGCAGCATTGTGTGCAGTTTCAGAAAAGCATTCAAATCTTTCTAGGTTCCTCTGACAACTTTGGCTGCTCCCGGGTGACTTCCCTTCCTGGAACTTACAATGGCTTATGAGTATCCCAGGTTTTTAAGCCTCATGTTACCAAAATTACACATTTCTAGCACACTGTACTCACCCTCTGGAACAGACTGATACAAGCACCGCCTAGTGGTTGAAGCTGCCTTCATAACCCGGGTCTGGCTGCAGAGTGCACTGCAAGCCTCGTCATACTCCAGCCGAAGGAGACAGCCAGCCAGCCAGTGGCTCAGCGCGGTGTGGCTGACAGTGTGGGGAGCTGGCAGCACCCCTGGCAGATGGCCGCAGGAGCCCAGACGCCTCTCAGACAGCTCGTGCGATGAAAGTAGGGCTGTGAGGGCACCGCAGGGTGCGTGGGGTGCTGAGCTGGCAGCCTGGAGGTCAGGAGAACATTCTGCCTCAGCCTCAGCCTCAGTCTCATGGGTCTTAAAAGGCTCAGTAGCCAGAGATCCCGGTGCAAGGACTGAGGAAAACCAGTGACCCAGGGAACTGTGCTGGCATCAGCAGAAACTGATGCCAACTGGGGTCAGAGGGCAAACCAAGAGGGGGAGGGAAGGAAGCTCAAGGGGCCTCTCCACACGGAAAACTACGGGCCATCAGCTTCTGTGTAACTCACTGATAACTGTACATAGTGATGTCACTCATCCTGGACCTATCACAAAGTACATGAAGATACAGGCCCCACCCAGTGAAGGGCACTGCATGGCTATTTATATTACAGCGCTGTCACTCACACTGGACCTGCCAGTAATTCAGAGAAGCACACGCAGTTACAGAAACACCACCCTGGTGAAAGACGCTCTCCAGAGGCCTCGCTTCTGAAGGCTCCAGCTTCCCTGGCTTCAGCGGTGCAGTGAGCAAACGATCATGGTCACTGCCTGAGCACCTCACAGAAGGCATCTGCGCCGAGCCTGGGAAACTCTAACTCGCTCAGCCAGTGAGGAGGCCGGGGCTGGGATCAGAGCCGCCTCAGCTGTGCGTGCTGCGCCCTCAGCCTCAGCTAGAGGGGGCGCCAAGTCCCACAGAGGAGGCAGGGCTGCTCTCTCCAGTGCCGCTAGGCAGGACCCAGGGCTGCGCCTCGAAGTGCACAGACCTGTCAGTGTGGCCTTTACTTCACCTTCTAAACATACCTACGTTGTCAAAGTAATTGTTTTCCTCCCAACTTATTTCAGCTTTAAGTCAACACAGCAGTTCATTCTCAAAAGTCCCCAAACTCAAACTCATGAGATAAGCTGCTGGTGGCACCGCTGCCCTACCTGAAAGTTCAAATATTCTATCTCACCCCTCATGCCAGGTGAGGGGGAGGAGAAAGTGAGGTGGGGGGACAATGCAGAGGCTTGTGTATAAGTCTGTGGTCAAATCACCAGGAGCTATAAAGACACTGGCTTCCATTCCCATAATTCAAGTGATGCACATTTGAAGTCATTCTCAAGGGAAATGAACTTAACCCTGGAACACATCTGCTAGAAATACTGTACCAAGTGTTTTAAAGGGGATTTATTTTCCATTTAATGGGGATGGGAGGAGGACAGTGACTTCAAAATAAAATTGAGGGTAATAAAGAAATTTCTGAAAATTATAAGTCTGCTTAATAGATCAGATTTTAAATTCCCGCCAGGAGCAGCTCTCTCCTCGTGGCTACTCCATGTCCTTTTCCTTTTCTGTAACCTGTCACCCACTCACACCAAGATGAAACCAGGACAGCTGGGGAATCTTTGAATCTGAGCTGCAGTTGGATTTCCCTGGTGTCAGCAAAGACAGGGCAAGGCCTGCGTCTCCTCAGCCCCCTCAGAGGGCCAGAGGACTCTGTCACTGTTGGAGCAGGGCTTAGGGTCAGCCGGCTTCCCCTATGTGGCTGGTCAGGCGGTCAGGGTGCCAGGTTCTGCAGTGTCCACAGCCTGGGTCGATATCGCTGGCTCCTCAGGCACAGAGCAGCCCTGGACAGGGCAGGGACAGCTGCCTCCCAGGGTACAACTGCTGAGACTCCACCCTCATGGGCCATCAAATACTGTTCTTGCTTTTGATCTTCCCTGCAAACACTTAAAAATCTAAAAGCTGCTCTTAACAAAGGGCCCGGCAGGAAGGATAGCAGTCAGGTCCCGCCCTGGGTGATCGTTTTCTACCTGGAATCTAGAGAGTGGCTGAAATCCACATGGCTTGGAGAGGAAGGGAAGCTCAAGGTGTCTGTGGCTTGGGGCACAGAGTGGGTCTCACTCACACACACACCCCAAGGGCGAGGGCAACAGGGGCTGAGAGTGCTGGCCGAGTCCTCCCACAGGGGCGACTTTCACGTGTGCATCTGATGGCTCCGCATGCACGTTGTGATTAGTTAACAGCAGGTCAACATCCACCCTGTTTAATAACCTCCTGATTCCTCACTTTGGAGGCGCTGACTTGTGGCTGGAGCAACTGTCTGTGAAGAAGAAAGCAATTTTATAAAATATGCTCTGGAGCCAAAACTGGCACAGCTGACGCGCATGCCTGGCCCTGTGGCCTGGTTTGACGGCTCGAAGAGGGTGCCTTTGGCAAACTGCCCATCTAGCACCATGACAGAAGTAGATACGGTCTCAGCCAGGTGTGGTGGACCAGGCTTGGAATCCCGGCACTCTGGGAGGCTGAGGCAGGAGGACTGTAAATATGAGCCCAGCCTGGGCAATAAAGCAGCTCAGCAGGACCCTAGCTCAAAAAGAAAAATGACAGAGATTGTAACTCTATGTTAAGGCCCTAGGTGCAGTCCCCAGTGCTACGAAATAGTGAAAGAAAGAGAGGAAGGGGGAGCGGGACAGCAGGAAGAGAGGCAGGGTCAGGAGGGGTGGATGTGGTCTCGGCTGGGCCCAGGTCACAGGGCTTTCCAGGACTCTGTTGACTGCCCTGTGCCCGCCCCTGCCCTGCCCTCTGCCTCGCCCTCCTGCATTGTTGGGGAAAATGAGAGGCCCTCACTGACAGCACCTAAAAGTGGAGGCGCTAAGCAGGTGCCCCACACTAAGGAAGAGGAGCAGAGGAAACTGGGCCATGGACAGGGCTGATCCAGTCCTTTGTTGTAGCTGGCTTGTCCAAGAAAACCACAAGCCTGAGCACCTGAGCGTGCTTGAGAAACAGGCCTCTCCATTAAGTAGTAGGTCCGGCTGCCTTCCTTCTTACCCACCCGCCCATTAGTGCCCTTTGAAAGCCAAAAATGAAGTAAAGCCTTTTGTAAAGAGCATTGAAAGCCACATCCTCAGGTTTTCCTGTTTTGTTTGCTTGCTTGGTTTTTTGAGACAAGGTCTCACTGTGTAGCCCACACTGGCCTCAAAACTCTCAGGATCCTCCTGCCTCAGCCTCAGGTGTGCACCAGCACAGGTTTTCTTTGAGGGTAAATGTTTCCTAGCTCCTCCACACTCACTGGATAGGTGCTGCCTTCCGGCCAGAGGAGAGCACACTCCCTTGGAGGGCTCTGGGGGCTGTGACGTGGTCAAAATAAAACTGGCCACAGCTCACAGCAGCAGACACCACCTGCCAGTGCACTGGCTGTGATGCACAGGTGAGCAGGTGTTGTTTGTCCCTGACCCAGCTGCTGGGACAGACGCTTCAGGGTCTGGCCACTGGCTATCTCCATGGGGAGGCTCAGCCAGCCATGCTGTCAGAAGCATAAACCATTTGTTTCACCTCCTGCCTCAACATTGTCTGGGTCCAGTGTAACCTGATGTTGACACACTTAGTAATACTGGTTCCCAAGGACTGTTAGGCCTGTGTAACAGTGTTCAAGTTGTGCAAAGTTAAAAGTAAGCATTAAGTTAAAAGTATGTCTTATATCTGGAACCAGGTTTAAACAAATGTATCTGGTTGCCAGGGAGTGGGCTGCAGTGGTTGATACACTGTATCAACTTGAGAAGTCTAGAAGTTTAACTAAGACTCAGCAGGGGCCAGGCCCTCACTTTGCAAACATCCTCATCCTGCACCAGAGTAGGGCAGGGAGACGTGTGGGCAGCAGCCTGCTTACCATATACAGGGAGGAAAAGAGGCTTGCTCCCCCTTTTTGCTCTTATGCAGCCTTAAACTGTTGCCCTCAGCCATGTGCTAGCCTGACCTGGAGCCAGCTGATTATGGACTGAAACCTCCACAAACTGGAGCTAAATAAACCTTTCCTTCCTTAATTTTGTGCACCAGGTATTTTGTCTCAGCAATGGAAGAAAAGTAACCAAGACAAATAATAACTACAGTGCTCTTCAGAAAAGCCAGAGGTTCTGCATGTTTTTGCCACAGCAAATGGTCAGCACGGACCTGCTCACCAATTCACAGGTGTGCCTGGAACACCTCACAGCGCCACATGCATAGACAACCTCTGTAGGCCAAGTAAAAACACCTTTCTAGCCCTACCACAGCTCCCTTCACACCCAGAAGGAAGCTCACAGCTCGACTTCAAACCCCAGACCCTCTTGATGTGTGTCTACCCTCACCCGCCTCACACCCACACCCACACCCGCGCACACACACACACGTGCACACGCACACACACGCATGCATGCACGCCACCGTGTGAGCACATCCTCAGCTTCCCCAAGCCCAGCCAAGACACCGACAACTCCTTTCTTTCGTGGCACCAACCACGGGCTCATTCTCCCATGAGAAGACTCAGAGCTGTCTGCCTGGTGCCAGCACAGTGCCCAGTGGGCAGCTGTGACTGATCTGCAGGCAGAAGGACCAACGAACACATGGCATAGTGAATTTCTATCACTTTGAAAGAAAGTCTACTGCGCATGCTTTAACACCATAGTGTGATGTTCCTCCAGGCAAAGTGCTTTAGGTTATATTTCCTCAGACTGGGACACCCATTTACTCCACCCACGGTGAAGCTACAGCTTTTCACTTTCGCTGTGTCCTGCTTGGAGGGAGCGCGGCCTCCCCGACGTGCCCCAGTGAGAACCCTCCAGGGAGTAACTTCCCGGCCCGGCTAGGGCTCAGCCTGGGAGAGAGGCACAGAGGGCCACATGGAGCCCTTCTAGGCTCCTGAGCAGGCACCCTGGGGCCGACTCTGAAACTGTCCGCCGAGAGGCACCGTGTGCCTGGCCCAGGAGTCCTCCCTGTGCCAGCCACTCTGCCTCTCTGCTTTGTCTTCTCGCAGCAGTGACGCTTTGGTCACCTCCATCAGGCTCGTTCCAGGGCTGATCCTCAGAACAGCCGCTTCCTGGCTGCCGCACTGAGCTCCCGTCGTCCGTCCTTGCTTTCCCAGTGGCTTGGTCTCGCCTCCCCGTGACTCTCCTTCCCGGCCAGGGGATGTCCGTATTCTCCAGGCTTCACCTCTGAGCTCGCTGTTCCCCCTACCCATATCTGCTTCCTTGTGCCAGCAGCTCAGACCTCCTGGAGGTCCCGGGCCCTGGGACGTCTTCCCCGGCAGTGCATCCTGCCTGGGCCTGGCCTGTCCCGGCCCCTGTCCACGCCAGGAGGCATGCACTTCTCATGCTCTGTGCCGTGATGATTTCCACCCCTGGATCCCCAGCCCACACCTTCCGTGCCTGTCCCTGTAACCTCGGCTTCTACCTGCTGTTCCTCATTGCCGAGCCCTGCGATTCCCTCCATTGCCCACCCACTCCCTCAACATTCCCTCCTTGTTCCGGAGCAGCAGCTCCACAGCAGGCATGACAGCTCAAAATCCTGCTGCCGCTCAGAGAGAAACAAAAGAGAGTAAACGTGGAGACTGCCAGTGAACCTACCAGTGCTGAGAAGAGAAGCACAGGGAACGGAGGGCGAACAGAGGGAGGAGGGCCGGAGGGGAGGCCGCAGCTCATGCTCTGGCCAGACTCTTGCTCTTGCTTTTCCTCCACGTGACTATTCTCGGTGCCTTCATCTCGGCTCCTCCAACTCACCCTTCATAAAGTGCTTCTAAAACCCAGACTGCGGCAGTGCCTCACTCAGTCCCCCACCAGCCCCTTTCAGGGAGCTCGTTGCCCAAATGCATCCTCCAAGGCCTGGCTTGCTCTGGCCCCCGCCGCCCAGCCAGTCTCACTGCCGGCTGCCTGTGAAATCAATCCCAGTCACCGCGTTTTGTGGAGCAGTGGGCAGGGCTCTGGTTCTCCACATTTTCCCCTCCGTCTGCTGACACTTGCTGAGACCCTGACACCCCCCACCCCCCAGCTTCAAAACTGCCAGCCTCCACTGCTGTCTTCCTCCTGATCAGGAGCGCAGATTTACCTGGTTAGGCGGCTCTGCCCAGGAAACAGAAATACATAACCTGCTTTGTACATGTTTAAAACCTCAACGAGGAAAAGCACGAAAATCAGAGAGGGACTCGGAGCAGAAGCTGCACCATCAGCCATGCTGTGGACCACACCCGTTACTGGGCAAACCCGGCCGCCCCGGGCTGAGCTGCTCGACTCCGCACTGCCAGGCCTCTCTCCTGGACCCTGCTCGGTGCTCCTCCATGTCCACGGCCTCCCATAACCGAGAAAGTCTCCGGACACCACCCTGTCTCCCAAGTGACCAAACCATGCCATCTGAGCCTTCTGCCATGGCAGAAACGAGGATCACCACGTCCCCAGGCTCTGGGCTGGAGCCAGCTTGTGGAAAAAGCCACAGTCTTGCACCTAGAGCTACAGTTAGCTTCTCCTGGTTTTGAAGCACAGGCCTCTGTGTGTGCTCCTGCAGCTTCTCCCAGCCAACAGGACGTAGTGAGACCTGGCTGCACCTGCTTCCTGCCCTCCACTTCTGCAAGGCCCCGCTGAGACACTGGACTCGTGTGGTGTCCTGCTGTGTGGACAGCGGGCTGCCTCCCCTCTTGCCCTGTGTGCAGTGCTGTCGTGGTGATGTCTCCTGTGTGAGGTTACAAGGCTGGGCAGCGGCTGTGCTAACAGATGAAGCAGGAGTGCATGAGGCTGTGGCCAGGCAGGGGCCCCTGTTCCTCAGCTTGGTGGGAGAGGGGTTGACCTCTAAATTCCATCCCCCCCCGTAAACTTCGAAGTCTGTGCGACAGTTCATCTAAAGGTGTTTTAGATGATTAATAACAAGACAGTTTTTAAGGTAGAAAACAGAAAGGGCCTCTGCTAAACAACCTATAGTGTGAATATTCATGTGAGAAATGAACGTCCAGCTGCATTCGCACCAAAGAAAATCACGCAGAAGCAAAAACCCATCTTCACACTTGTGCACTGCTGCTCAGGAAAACTGAGGGGGGGTGGAAGAGCAGACTGCACCTCCCACAAGACTCCTGGAAGTCTCCAAAGTATATGTTATGTTTCAAGGTTCATCTTCTAAAAATAAATCGGACAAATGTGTAACAATGTGTGTGCACGGGAAGAGCAAGCATTCACACGCACAGCTGCTTCCCAAAGAGCTGCTTATAGCTGCAGAAAGCTAAAAGTGAGTTTCTGACAAGTGGTCAGCCAACGCATTACAGTCTCCCCTCTCAGGAGAACCCACAGAACTACAGCTGACAGCATGAAAAAATGTTCCTAATTCACTGCGTCACAATGAGAGACAAAACACAGCACTTCTACGACGGGAAAGATATAAACATCCTAAAAGGGAAATGTCAAGCACAGAAGCCAACATGTTAGCCTGTGTTACTGTGGAGGTGCGGTATAGAGTT
This sequence comes from Dinomys branickii, assembly GCA_004027595.1. Taxonomy (NCBI): domain Eukaryota; kingdom Metazoa; phylum Chordata; class Mammalia; order Rodentia; family Dinomyidae; genus Dinomys; species Dinomys branickii. The sequence goes on from PVLD010002125.1 coordinate 103,590, forward strand.
TGCATTTGTGTTCTATTAAAATTTTCATCTACAAGCTTTCTTCCAAGATTTCTACCAAGAATACGTATAACAATTTTTTAAAAAAAGCTTTTATGTAAATGAGGTTACCGATGAGTAAGAGACAGAAAGGGTGGGTCACATTTCCCAGCCCAGTGTCAGGTGACGGCAGCTGCAGTGTCCGTCTGTGTATGCGCTGGGGGTCTCCCAGGGCCACTCACCCGCTCCTCATGGGCTCAAGTCTCATCGGTGTCTCACTCTGTACCAAGACCTTGACCCCCGCCGACACTGCACACGCAAGTCTCCTCGGAGGAAAGATTACTGCTTTCCACCTGCAGTCTTACTGTATTGATTAGGAAGCAGATAAGCCAGTTTCAAACCACGGTGGCTCAGAGTATAATCTTAACAAAAGCTGGATATTGTTCTAGATTCTATGTCTGTGAGCACCTTTCCAATTTAAATCCTCCTCACTCCCTAGACAGGATACGAGTGTCAGTGATTGCAATGAATCTATGAAAAGAAGAAATACTGCAGCAGATCCTGGCTGTCCAGAGCCGCAGACTAAGAGTGAACAACTTCCCACACTCCCTCTGCTTCTCCGGAGTCCTGCTCATAAGCACTTCCTGCTCAGACAAGGTGAGAAATGACTTCCTCCAAGTCGGTGAACTCCAGCGTCGACTGGCCTCACCTAGAGGCCGTGCCCACGAGTACATTGTCTTTCCAAAGCTGGTCCCAGCCCCTGCATTTCTGAGCAGAGGGTGGGCTCAGCCCTGTGTGTCAGTCCTGCAGCCCCTGCCCTGGAGAGAGTGCTGGGGAGACCGCCCACTCCCACCCACAGAGGTGTCATGGGGCGTTGCAGGGGCTGCAGGCAGGAAGGGGGCAGCAGAACCAGCCATCCAGAGCCGGCCCACAGTGCCCACCCGGTCACCCAGCTGCCTCCACCATTTACACCCCCAACGGTCTCCTGGGCACCCAGGGTCAAGACTGGAAAGCGCCCAGGACCAGCAGTTCAAATCCCACCAGGTGGTCTGAAGAGTGTAAACTGGGAAACTGCTCAAGGTGGACCCGCCTGCTACAGATGAGTCCAAACTAAGGGACAAGTTATCAGGGAGCCCAGATCAGACACCTGAGGAACAAAACACATTTCTCAAAATGCCCACTAATCCACTGACACTCATTTGGAGCTGTGCCCCCCCAATAATCCAAGCAACTCCCTGAAATGAACGTAAATCAAAATTCCCTCTGGGCCTACAACTTTCTGTCTCTGCTATGGCAAAACCATCCACTGTAGATGCACCTAGAAATTCTAGGCTGAAATTTGATTCCTCCCCTTCCTGCTGTGCAGTTGGTTATCAAGTCCCATGGATTCTACTTCAAAACCCTGAGCTTATTACCTATGAACTCGCCACAGAACAAGATTTCTAGTCTGCAATGGCAGTGGTATCCTGCCCTGCAGCCGACCCCTCTGCCCTCCTCACGGGAGTGGTCTCAGGAAGGGGGTCTATGTGTTCACTCCATGCCCTCACTAAGCTGAGGGATCCCTCAGTCCACAGTCAGCCCCGAGCCCACTGTGCAGCCCTCACCAACTGCCACCTCAACCCTCTCCACCTCTGCCTCTATATGCCAAGATGCTGCTCTCCCATCCTGGGTATCTGGAAATGTTTGAGGATATCTCTGCTTGTCACCATGATTTGAGGACACAAAGGACATTTAGTGCACAGGGATAAACGTCACTAAGTAGCTATCGGTGTAAGGCAAGTTCTTCAAAACACCTGCCTCGCCACTGCCCAGCAACAGGCCAGGAGAGACAAACTCCTTCCAAACCCGGTTCCTGACCTGGGTACACTTCCTGTTGTCTAGACTCCACCTCACCGCCCTGCTCTCCTGCCTCCTCCCCAAGTGAGGCCAGCTGTGGCGGTTCCACTCCACTCTGCCCCTCGCTGAAGGCTGTCTTGGCCGGTGCTCACACGGGATGCGTGGGGAGAGACGCCAGACCCACGCGTGCACTCAGCAGCGCTAACCTCCACTGTCCACCTCGAGTAAAATCACTGGAGAGCAGACTTTCGGATCAGAAGATGAGCAGGTGAACAGACCTTCACTCCTGTGCACAAGTGTCTTTCCTTGACATTTTTTTATTGTCGTTGAGCATAGAACTCAGAAAACGCTGAAATAAACTAAATGTTCTACTTATATTTTAGCCGTCACGGTGCTTTAAAGAAACCTAAAATGCATAGATTTAGCCGCAGGCTGACCAAAGGGATGCTCCCCGAAAGGGGTCCAAACTCCTTGCAATGAGTAAGTGACCAGCGTCTGTGGGAAAGCATGTGGCAAAAAGACTTGGATCTCAGCGAAGATTAAGCTGCGTGTACCCCGGGGACACCCCGGCGCACAGAGGCAAAGCTCAGGCGTGCTACCCCTACTCCGGTGTGCCCGTGGCGCTCAGGCTGGCTCTACCCCCCCCAGCTCCCCCGCACAGCCATCCCAACCCACTCGCCCCGCACACCCAGAGCAACCCCGGAGGCAGCCGTGCTCACGTGCGCATCTGTTCATGTCGGGAGCGCGGTGCCCGTAGTAGCCCGCCGGGCAGGCGTGCAGGCACTCCCCATGCTGGCGCATGCCCTCCCGCCGCAGGAAGAAGAACAGCTTCTGCTGGCACCGGCTGCATCCGTTGTCCTTGGAGCACGACAGGCAGCCCTTGCAGATGGGGTTTGACACGTAGCTGGCTGAAAGAAACCAGAAACGAAAAGCACATTCAGACACAACTGTGATCGGTCCTCTGCTCAGCGCGCCATGTGAGAGGACCAACATGGCTTGTCCTTTTGTTAGACAGGGGCTGAGAGTTCTTTGTCCACAGTAAGTGCAATAACCCCATCATGGTTAGGTCTAGAGTGTCTCCCAAACACCCCTGCACTCAGAAGCAGGGCTTTGGGAAGCGACTGGATCCTGGGGACCCCATACTCATTAGTGGAGTCACCTGCTGAAGAACCCACAGCTGAATGCGTCGTTGGGGGATGGGACCCAGTCGGAAGAGCCATCACTGCAACATAACCTACAGAATGGGTAAGTCTCCGCCCACTCCCCCCCCCCCACTCCCCGTTCTCCCTCTGCCTCCTGGTGCCAGGACGTGAGCAGCTCTCCCACTGCCCTCCCACCATGCCCTTCCTCCCTTGGGGCTAGCTGACTATGGACCAGCCCTCTCAAAACTGTGAGCCAAGATAAACCAGTCATGAGACAGTGACTAAGACTCCCCACCTCAACTTCCCAGAGAGAAATACTGCAACCCAGATTGAGGGAAACGGGTGGGGGGATCAGCCAAGGAGAGAGAAAGCAAGCTAAGAGATGTTGGGCATGAAATCCAAGTCCAACCTGCCTTTGTAGATTTGACTCCTCAGTTTAGATGCTAACATCATTCTTGTCCAGATTCAGGAAAACCTACAAAGAAAATAGCATGCAAGACTGCCTGCTGGAAAGCTGATGCAACCCTGAGACCTGGGATTTTCGAGGGAAAACTACACGGTCACCAAATACACAGGTCACACAACAAGCAGACCTCCACAGGGAGACTCACCAACCACGGTGAGAGGACGAGGAATGCCTCCGTGGAGGCTGTGCACAGCACAGGTGACGAGACAGAGGATGGACGCAGACCACGTGGGGAGAGGAGTGGCGTGCAAATTAGAATGCAACACTCCAAAGTGAGAAGGCTCTACCAGCAAATTCCACAGTGAAGTAAGAGAAAGTGACACTACCGAAACATATACTTAAAGAACTTCAGCAACAAAGCAAGGGGGAAAGGAAGCATGTAAGACAAAAGGCAAAAATGCCAGGACACAGCTACCAAGTCCATCGGCAGGAGAGACTCAGAGAACTTGAGCATGCAGTCCTCCGAGGGGCAGAGTGGCGCGTCTTCTAGAAGCACAGCCTTGCAGCCTTCCATGGAAAACCACGGGCCCGGCAGACTGCGCAAAAAGGCTTCTTACTCAGAATACAGCGTATTTATAGAAAAGGAGATCCCGGTCAGGGAAGAAGAGCAGATTACTTACAAGGAATACAGATTTGACTGACACTGATTTCTAATCAGAAACAGTAAGTGTTAAAGGGATACTATATTCAAAACGAGGAAAAAAATCACCAAACCACAGTTCTATAAGCATCTTAATTTTCAGGTTAAGAATGAGGACAAAACATTTTTGATTGAAGTGAAAACAAGGAATTTATTCTTTCACACCCACCCCCCACACACACCCAAGCATCCACCAAAAGAATTAACGACCTGCGGAATGGGAGAATGAAATGGCGCCTCAGGAAGGCTTGTACCTGTGTGCTAGTGCCGCTGCGAAAGTGTAGATTTAAAAAACGTAGTGATTAATTCTGAAAGTTTGAAAATAAATATTTAAATTTGATAGCAGTCACATGGGAGATGTAAGCAGAAGCCAACAGGAAGGCACAGGTTCTGCACTGTTAATAAGGCCAGTAGAAATGGAATTTTAAGTAAAGCAGACTCAGTAATGTGAAAGTCATGCCTGCGACAACAGTAACAGGTCGCACAACTTCTAAACCTGTGATAGCTACAAGCACACGCAATACAGATAACAGCCTGAGTGGGAGGGAAACCCGCACGCCCGTGAATGGGTCGGGGAGTGAATACTCACAGGAGGTTAACACACGGACAAAGGTCCGAAGTGCAGCTGCACGCAGCACGGGCAGGGTCATGTGTGTCATGCTGATTAACAGAATCGAAGGGCGGCAGCAGTGTGTTCTTCCCCAGCCATGCGGAACCCATGTGCATGAGCCGCATCAGGCTGTTTGTTTCAGCGAAAGTTGTAAAAGGTTCACGTCTCTGCTCTATCTAATTTAATTTATATTAAGGCCAAGGATAGGTAGAGATAATCTATGGGAAGAGAAATAAAACCACTGCCTGCCTTTGGGGGATGAGAACTGATAGAAAAGACCCACAGCAGGGCGTTGAGAGACCCGTATTGGTTTCCGTGCACTACTGTAACAAACCACTGGTGGCTTAGTAAGCGAGCACTGCTTTTGGAGTCCTGCAGCTTGGAGCTGAGGTGTCAGCAGGACCCATTCCCTGAGGGCCCGCAGGATGACCCTGTCTTTGTCCTCCAGCCTGCGGTGGCTGCAGGAAGCTCCTGGGAGTGGCAGCATCACGCTAGCCTGTCTCTGTCTGTTGATGATTTCTGTGCCTGTGAGGATTAAGATGCCATTATGTGAGGTCAAGGTGAGCTCTAAGTCTAACAAGCAGCTTCCTGCATGCTCCTTTACATGCATACACAGAGGCATCACCACCTGCATTTTTCGTAAGTGTGATGAGACTGACATAGCAGACTCAGGGACGGCAAAGCTGGGTGGAGAAGTAGGTGTGACTACAAGATCCCAGGACACGTGCGCAGAACAGTTCCCAGGCACGGACTTCTTGCAAGAACTCAAGCAGGATTTCCACAGGAAGGGCTAGGTCTGACATCAGCCCGGGTGTGGGTGAGCACTGCCTCTCAGGACGGGTATGTAGAAGTTCTCTCAGTTTCCTGGACACTGGACAGCATAAAGGACGCAGACGCCAGAAGAGCTCCGTGCCGTGACTTCCCTCACCAGAGCCTGCCCTGCTTTCTCCAGGGAGTTCTTTCATTTTGCTTTTTCTCTTTTACTTGACCCAAGCTCACTCTGCAGAGCTAGTTTCTCTCCCACGTTTCACTTTTACTTTTTCAAATAAACATTTCCCCTGCTTTTTGTTTGTTTCATTCAGTTCTTTGTTCAAGAGGAGAAGAACCTGGAATCCACTTCCAGAAAGAGAGGTGAGCAGCCCCAAACCCGGCAACGCAGAGCTGGCAGCCACTTCCCGAAGGAGCTCCCGATTGCAGGACTGCACACGATACGAATGGCAGCACTCGTTCCGGCCCTGCTGAGCTGCAGTCCGCTCCGCACTGCTGACCTAGACCCGCATCTGCATCCTGTCTGCCTAGTGTCAGCACGACTGCTTCTTCTCCTCTGCATCTCTCTTGGTCATCTCAAGACTGGGGTCTTGAAGACCACAGTTTTCTCATTGTCAGTGTCTGAGCCTCACAACTCCAGGATCTTCAGTTACTAAAAGTGCTCCTCTTCTGGCCTCCATGTTACTGGCACCGCCCGCAGACTGGGTGGCAACCCTCTCTGGGAATCTCAGACTCAGGCCCTGGTTACTTTTCTGTTTTTCTCTTTTTAACTTTAATTCACGAGTATGTCAGTTTAATCTGAATTGTTAGGTATATTGTATGTACAATTTATTCATTCAAAAACAGGACTAGTTTTGTTTGGAAACCACTATCTCCTTGAAAATGGTGGAAAGCCAGGCCTGATGGTGCACGCTTGTAATCCTAGCAGTCAGAAGGCTGAGGCAGGAGGATCACTTGAGTTCTAGGCCAGCCTGAACTGCATGAGGAGATCCTTTCAGTCATTTTGACTTTGGGGAAGAGCCGAGATTTGCAGTGTCAGATCCAGAAGGGTGGACGATCGCATTTATGTGAACGGCCAAATGCAGTGTAGTTCCTTTCTCGGGTCTAAAAACGTTATCTGGAATCTTCAAAAATTCATAGTGAAGAAAGCGAGACACCCTTTGTCTGGGAGATGGAGCAAGCCCGAGGCAGCCATATTTATACCTTATGGAAAGTCCGGAAGTAAAGGAATGTCTAACGCACCTGTGCAGCGACATGCGCAGTTAGAAAATTTGGCCTTGGTTACTTTTCAGTGGGGTGGTGAAGGCCCACCCAGTGTACGGCTTTGCTCATCGATTTCCCTGTCTTTATTCCCTGGAGCATCTGTTGCGCCTTTCTGATTAGATAATGACTTATAAAGCTTCCCCCAGGAAGGCCACCCTGCCCACGTTTCCCCAGCATCCTCTGGAGAGGTTTATTCTGGTACCGCTCTTAGGGTCCTGAGCAGACTGTGAGTGGCTTCCAGAGACCTATGGCACAGGCCAACCTCTCTTGCAAGAAAAGGTGAGTATGGGATGTGGATAGAGGGCTGGAAGAATGGGAATGGGAGACTAGGGCCTGGTACGGGGATCCCACTCTGTGCGCGCAGGCTGACCAAGGCCACCCTCCAGCCGAAGTGCAAGCCGCTGCCGCAGGGCATTTAAAGAAGCAACGCATGACTTGTGGAAAGGGGACGTCCCTTACACACAGCCCGAGTGCCCAGTGCCAGCCGCAGATGAGAGCTAGAGCAGGATCCACCAGGGGGCCCTGCGCACAGCGAGGCCCAGAGCTCTGCGTCCCACCTCCTGCCTTGCTCTGGAATTTAATGAGGGATTTGGAGCAGCTCTATCAAGGCTATGCAGAGCCTAAACTGGCTTTGAAGTGCGAAGGGAATGCAAAGGTTTACAAACAGCAGAAGCCTCTGTCCCTCCTCCTCACAAACGTAAGGCCGAAGCTAGACTTACTTTCAGTTCAAAGATTAAACCAAGGGCTCTTCAGCACCATCAATCACACCCGGAGTCAGAAGTCCAGAGAAACAGAATTACAGAACCAAGGAATCTGCACAAATTACAGGCTGTGCTTTGTTTGTATCAGAAGCCAACTTTCATCTTGACCACAGGGATGAAGTCAGAGTCAACAGAGAGGGCTCCACGTTCATTTTCCGAAGGTAATCTTTAAAGCCATCAGAAGCATCCTTTCTTTACTTGAACTCTGACAGATCTAGTCAGTGAAGAGGAATTAGGGGATACTTTCACGCGCCCATCTCAGACGTCTTTACAGTGTTACCCGGGAGGAATTCTCTTAAAGAACCGAGATGTGTGCTCCGCCCACCCTAAGTGCTCTCTGTGGCCTCCTCCGTCTTCTTCAGCCCTATAGTGGATGGAAGAAGAGAGGCACAGGCAACTTTTGCAGTGTGACGCTCCTGCCCTGTGCCTGAGCTTTGCTTTCCAGTTTGTTACTCTACGCGCTGTGCCTGCGCCCCGGACAGCTCTGGGCTGGGAAGCAGCCGCTGGGCAGTCACACGGGCTCCATCCCTGGGCGGCCACCACTGCCTCTGCCCTAACACAGGCAGAGTAGGCGTTTATGTGACTGTTTTACGGAGACTTTGTAACTCAAGTGGCCCCACCCATTGCTGTGAGATTTAATTCAAGTGTGCAGGTGAATAAATAGATCTTAATTCCCTACTTTGATGACCGTGTTTATTTGCTCTCCATGAAAGCTTCAACTTTTCCATCCCTGAAGCCTGCTGAGGTCCAGAGCCTCATCCTTCCAAGCAAAACACGCTTCTAACTGAGACCCACCCACGCTCTGAAGATGAACCATTTCACACACACTGAAAACACCCCAAAGGGCACTGGACAGTGATCCCAGCTCCAGCCCACACAGGTCTCTTTGACAAAGGGCATATGGATACAGAAGACAAGAAAACCATGGAGCAGAAGCCAGAGAAACCATACCTAATCACTGCAAGCACACCAGGAGGCGCACAGCATAGTTGGAACTCACTATTCTTAGATCTCTTTCTGCTCCTCTTAGATCGCAAACTAAGTTCGGCCTGGTTATGAGGCCTGATACTTTAAGTCTGATCCTTTGTTAAACCAATTGCCTACACACACTTTACCTCACAGAGGATTCTGTGTAGGTGTTGAATGCACATCTGTTTCTAATATACTCTTGACACTTTTTAGAGTGTTTGCCTCTTCTGGAGTTAGCCCTGGCCAAGCAAGAAGGAATCCAAAATTCCTTCCAAGTGAGGGCATCCACTCCCAACAGAGGTACAGATCTCTAATTCTGAAAATAATGGGACTGAACAATGGGCCATTGGCACTGAGCCCGGTTCATGTACGCTGGTTGAGTAATGCTGCATGCGTAACAGATTTTCAAAGTAAATACTTAACATTAACTTCGTTAATCAGTCCTATCATAAAATTGCTAATATGTGTCTCCACCTCAGCCCAAATTCAAGAAATTCATTCTGTATTTTTAAAAAACAGAAAACAGAAATGAAAGAACTACGTCTGACACCAGCAATGGGAAGCTTGCATGTGGGGTCTGCCACACGCCTCCTGGCCCAGGTCTACGCCACTGGAGCCTGAGCTTGTCCACAGTGGGGTGCATGCCTCGCCATCACAAACACCGCCACATGGAAATTTGAGGAAGCTACTGTGTCAGAAGGACTTGAACAAAGAAGAAATGCCTATTCTAGAGTACTTTGTCTAATTTTACATGACTATAAATATCAACATAAAGTGTCATCATAAAGCACTGCTATGGCTTCATCTAGATGTCCCCCAAAGCCCATTCAGTCACTGGTGGAGATTCTCAGAGGTGGCTGGATCTAGAGTGTGCGATGCTGGCTGGGATGGATGCCTGGTGCAGTTCTCGGCTCAAGAGCACGAGGATTAAGGCTGCGAATACTATACTATCCCCCTTCATGGCCTGGATGAGACATAAGGGACAGAAAGAGCTGTGGCTGCCCCTCGCTTTGCTGTCTCCTGCCTGCTACTGACTGTTTCTCCTTTGCGATGCCCCTCTGCCATGTGCTGCCCCGTCTTGGGGCAAGCTGATGATGGACTGAACTCTCTACAAACTGTGAGCTAAACCCTTCCCCTTTAACTTTGGGTGTAGGGTATTTTGTCTCAGCAGCCAGAGAAAAGTACCTAAGACAAACACACACAACATTGTTAATGTGAAGACAACACATTTTAACACTACATGCCAACTACTAGACACATCACACCATAAAAAGACTGTACGTATTAAAAATGTTAACGGAGATGCATCTTTGAATGTCCATAAAAGTTTTATAGAGGCTAAATCAATGTGACATGAATTTAACCTGGGAAAACAAAATTTTACCATAATAATCAAGGGCAAACCCTCGGCCAAAAATTTCAAGGTTTTAGAACCTCTAGAGTTAAATCGTATTTTCTTGGAATCTTTTTATCATTTGTCATGAGTTCTCCAACAGAGAATATTATAAAATACTAGCTTTGGAAATTCAAGTTGGTACTAGAAATGTTATTATTTGATAATAATTAATCATACTATTTTATCCATATAAACTATGTCAATTAAGAATAGAACATCAGATATCTACTTATATCTAGAAGTATTTCTTGGTAAAGTCATTTTTGCAAAATTAGCACCTCCAGAATATGGAAATCATATCTGGAAAAGAATATTCTTGATGAAAGGTTTTTAATTAGATAATTGTGCTTCTACCTGTAAATCTTACTGTACAAAATTTCAAAAAGGATAAGCAGGTTTTTATAAAATATAGAGTCCAGGATCTATTCAAACACATGAAGAGCCAGCATCTTCCCCAAAATGCAGAAAGTCACCCCCTTGGGAGCACCGTTCCACTCCAGCACCAGCCACCCCGGGGGTGCCACCCTGCAGTCAGCACCTGGTGCGCACTTCACACCCCCATGGTGGTCACACAGAGGTGCTGCTCACTGCGCACCACAGTCAGGGTTCCTGGAGCCAGGTCAGGAAGGTCTCAGGACTGGACCTTGGTCTCTCCAGGGTCCACGTGACCACAGGTCTTCAGGTCCAGAAGACACAGGGAGGGAGCCTCTTGGATTCCACCTGGAGGTGAGCAGATCTGCCCAGAGCGCACCCAGCTCTTCTGCAGCTCAGTGAGTTCCAGACACCACTAGTACTCAAGGCAATGTGTCAAACTGGAGGAGAGCTACAGACCACAGCAGGCGACTCTGGTTTGATGCGTTTCACCTCGAGGTGCTGGGAAAAAGTACCTGACACCTAAAGTTAAAGAGGGAAAGGGTTAGTTGGCTCAGTTTGTGAAGGTTTCAGTCTACAACCAGCTGGCTCCAATGCAGAGCGATACATGGCAGAGGGCAACAGCTCATGGTGGTGGGAGATACCAAAAGTAACAACAGCAAAAGGGAGAAATGAGCCTCCTTCTGCCCCCTTTAACTTACCAGCCTACTGGGATTAGGGCAGTGCCAATCCAATCAGTGGACTGATCCAACAGTCCCTCACCCTCAGCCCGAAGACCCTTAATCCCAGCATTACACTATGAATCAACCACACACTCTAGATTCAGCCACCTCTGAAAAGCCCACCCCCTGTGACTGCATGGAGCTTTGGGAGGACACCCAGACACAAACCCTAACACAGTCTTGTCAACAGACATCACCTGAAACAGAGCAGCCAAAGCCCATGTGGGTCTCCAGAGGTGGTGGGAGCCACAAGGGAAGTCCCAGTGGGCTTCTGCAGGAAGCAGAGACAGCCCAACATGCTCTGTGTTCCCTCTCTTCTCTCCTGCACACTGAGCCCCATCTCTGACCCCATTTTCTCCTTTGAGATAAATTCCAGATGTGTCACTGGGGCAGCACCACTGCACGCACGAGGACAGGTCCTCAGGGCTCAGCACCAGCCTTGTGAGAGCCCATCTGAGAGTCAGGCAGTCATCACCCTGCTTCTGCCAGAGCAAGATACCCAAGGACAACAAAAGAATTTCAGCTCGGTTATCGGGGTTTAGAAATTCTCTGGAAACATACTTCCTAAGAAGTTAATATCGAAAATCAAGTTAAAATAAAAAACAAGATAAAAGAAAAAATAGTGATCCATAGATTCTAATAAGAAATTAAAATCGTGTGCCCTCAATTCAGTGCATAAGGGCTGGGGATATAGCTCAGTGGAATAAGCGCCTGCCTGGCAAGCGCAAGGTCCTGAGTTCGATCCCCGGTACCACAAAAAAAAAAAAAAAAATTCAGTGCATAAAATTCCCCAAGCAATGTTGTGTTCCTGTAATTAACACTCACTTGGGGGAGTCAAGCTGTAACTATTCTTCTTTGCCCCCTACAAACTCTGGCACACACACAAGATGTTTTGGTGAACGCAGACTTTGGCACATGCCAGGCAAGCACTCACCCTGAGCTACATTCCAGTCTGACAGAAAATCTTAGTGCCTGTCCCTGTACCAGAAGCCATTTCCCACAGGCGATGGAAGCGTGGACCACAGAGGAGCGGAACACACTCAGACCAACCATGGAAGTGTGCAAAGGAGGCCAACAGCTCACAAGCTCCTCGTCTCTTAACGCCAATAACATCAGCCACCGGTGAAACTGCAGAGAAACACAGAATGGCTGGGTACTGCTCATTCTTCCAGGAAAATGTGTTTTAAAACAAGGGAATAATCACATCCTACATTCTCTTAAATAAGCCACTGGCCTGAGCCCATGAGAGAAAAGGCCTTGTTCCCAGTGCCAAAGGAAAAGCAAGCTCAGGTGGAACCGTGTGGCTCAGAAGCACCCAGAAACGGTGGTGTGCGCAGGCCCCGCTGCTTTGCCTGGCTCCGGCTCTCCCCTTGCTCGCAAGTCCCCGAAATGCTGCAAACGGACGGCGTGAACAGGACCAGATCTAAGCACATCGTGAGGATTGTGAAACTCCAGTCTCTGAGCCTGTGTTTACTCCAAGATAATCCAATTATTTAAATAGAACAAAGCAGACTGTAACAGAGACCTTCTTATCTTAAACACTGTTTCAAAAGAGTTTTGCATGCTTCCTAAACACTGTAACATCCGTGCCAGGCAGCGTGTGACCTGCACGCCGCCTCCTCCCAGCTGAAGATTACACTACCTAGGAGGGTGCCTAGCACAGCAGAGCATCTGCCCAGGTCCTTGGGTGTGCAAAAGTCACTAGACTGCCCTCACACGATACTGTGTCCCAGAGCACAGCTGCCCACACCGATGTCCAGCAACACCAGCTGGACGGCTCCTGTCACAAACACGGCTGTGGGAGCCTCGAGTCCCACTAAGGAGACTGCAGACTGCATTTTAGGTGTGGAAACCACTGTGGGTCTCCCCACTCACCGCATCTTAAAATTAAAAATGAACGTTCTTGTGAGCTGTGCTGCTGTACAGAAAAAGGGTTTTAAATTTTTTATTTTAAAGAGAATTGAAAATAATAAATAGTAAAACACATTAGCTATGATACAGGACTTCACAAAACAAGGGGATAGGAATTCAACAATGGTTGTTATATTGCATATTGTTGTCTCCAAATTGGTTGTTCCAGACACCAGTATAAGCATGCAAAACTGGTCAAAAAAACCTTTAAGCATTAACTGTTCCTTTCAATAAACCAACAGAAACCAGCAGTACAGTTATCTTAGCTAAAAAGATTTTTAAACAAAGATAATACATTTTTAATTTGCCTTAATGAAAAGTGCATTAACAAACACTTATGGTTGACAAGTATTATTACACAACCATTGCCCAGGAGCATGGGATGCTGCCAAAGAAAGTGAGTGTTATAGTAGCTGCAGCGTGGGTCACTGTGGATGGAAATCACATCTGTGAACAGAAATCAGGGTTTGCTACGAGATCCCCAGATGAACTGAGTGTTCCAAGACTTTAAGCCACGTCTGTGCTTCACTCTCGTGAGCAGCTCCTTTGAACGTGGCTTGTTGGTTTACTGTAATCACAGCAATCCATACCTGACACCCAGGCTGAACTCTCTTTATTGTTCTAGGAAAATTCTGAGGAAGAAATTAGAAAGAGCAAAGTCAAGTGGAAGGTCAGCAGGACCCACTGTAGGACGGCAGACGTGGGCTTTGAGCTTCCTGAGAGAAACACCTGACCTCTGGGATTTCCACCTAGCAGAGCGAGCAGACAGCAGGATTCGCTAAAGCCTTCAATGTCGGGCTGCATCCCGCTCAACTTCTGACTTTTATACCCAGGCCTGGTGACACACACCTGCAACCCCTGGCTGCAGCAAGAAATCCTGGAGTTCAAGCCCAGCCTGGACCACTCAGTGACTCAGGAAGAGCCTCGCTCAAAATACAAAAGAGCTGGGGGTGTGGCTCAGTGCAAAGGCCCTGGGTTCAATCCCCAGTACAACACAAAAAGCTTTGTATTTACCCATAAAGCAATCTGCATACAACACCGAGGTTGAAAATGTGCACTAAACCATAATTACAGCAGTGAGAAGGCTCTTTTTCAAGTGTTTGCTGCCCACTTCCTCTGCTCACAGCAAAACAGTCAAAAGTTCCCCTGGGTTAAGTCACTGAGAGTTCCATCCTCTTCCTAAGAGCACAGTGCAGGTGACATCCACAGAAACTCTGGAGGAAAGCTGCTGATCACCAAAAGGTAATGGGGAAACTGAGGTGCGGGTTGGTGCAAGAAGATGTTAAAGGAAACCTTCAGGGTGACGAAGGCCAAGTCTTTCACTGGGCACACAGCAAAAGACCAGCACCTTGCACATAGGAATCTCCTCTTGACTAGTTCAAAGAAAACAAAAATCACCCCAAGCCATGCAATTTCCTGCAAATGGGCCCCTCTCCTGGCTGTTTGAAGACAGCTGCTGTCCCAGGGGCCTCTTTGAGTGAGGCAGCACACCTGTGTAATTAGGAAGCCCACAGCCCATCCTCTGCTCAGAACAGGCTTCCGAGATGCACCGAGGTGGGCAAGGGGGAAACAGATCAGGACTCTGCCTGCTGATCAGGGTTCTCCTCGACTCCTCCACCCTGCAGGCCTAGAGCACCCTGCCCATGTATGTATGAACACTGGGATTAGTACTGGATCATGCTAAAAAGGCAGCAAAACTGTGTGTGAATGTGCACACACACACACGGACACAGCAAATATGTAAATTCAAAAATGTATCACAATAAAAGATACAGTGCCATGCATACCTGTTAAAATCCTTCCCTTCACTTTGAGCACACTTACCCATGGCTCCTCTCACTTTCTGAGGCGGTTCTGGAGCACTCTTTCCTGGGTGTCTTTACAAAGTGTAATCAAAGGTACAGTGAATGCTGCTACCGGGCAACAGCCAGTGGCAAGACAGGCTCGCAAACACAAGCAGTGTGTCCTCACCCGCCTGACTCAGCAGGTCACGCTGCGTGATTCCTGGCTCCTCCCCACAGTCAAAATAGTCATGAAAAGCAATGGTTTTGAATCAGTTTGGGACAGGAGGTAGCCAGGACAGCACACTTAAAGATGGCTCCCAGAACCAAATTCAAATTCCACGAAAGAAGACATCCGAGCAGCTTCAGAGAGCAGCAAGAATGACAGGACGGGTGTGGGGAGGGAAGGGGGCCTTCGGGGATTAATGGTAATCATCTCTTACTGTGATGTATTTTTTAAACTAAATGTTCACCTTGCATTTTGTTCATACCATATATAGATGTATGTGCACATATAGGCATACATTCACAATGTGTATATACAAAGTAGTCATATACTTTTTCAATAATTTGCAGACATTATAACCTTTTCTCTCTAAATTTCAGTGTTCATATTCCCAAAAGCAAAAACACTGTCTTATACCAAACATACGATGCACTATTTTCAAATTCATTATCCCTATTCAATTTTTCCAATAATATCCTTTGTGGTCCCGTGTATCTCTTTTTTCTAAGTTAGATCTTATCCAAAATGATTCATTGCATAGGTTTTCATCTCTGTAAGTCCCTAATCTGAAACAGTTCCTGTGTCGTGGGCTGGATGTGATTCAAGAGCTAATTCCTTGGCACACATCTGTTTGAGATTGGTCATCGTATTGCTGTGACAACGCATGAGGCAGTATCACCCTGCTGCTGGGTCAGGCACAGTGGCGAGTCGGGTTGTATTGCGGGTGATGCTAAGTGGGTCCCAAGGAGATCTGAGTCACCCCACAAACCACGACGATTTGTTCATCATGAAATGGTGGCATTGAACTGCAGCCTACTGGAGTCAGCACAAAAGACTGGTGTCACCATATAACTAGTTTCAATTTCAAAAGTTAGATTCACATATTAAACTACTAAAAATACTTGTGAGTACAACCTAATGGCATAGCTACATATACAGACACACCATGCACGATAGTCACACAGAGTCACATCTGTGTCCACTGGGTGACCACGGGAGTGTCCCCAGAGGGTGTATAATGAAGTCATAAACAGCTCAGGTAAAAGGGAAAGAAAGCAAACTTGAAGCAGTATTTCTCCTGTGGCAAAGCGCTCAGTAAGCAGAGAAATAAACTGGAAATACTAGCATAAGACCCAACAGAGAAGGAGTTGTTTGTACAAAAATTACTTGCAAATCAATATGAAGACAGGTCTTTCTAGAAAAGGAAGTGAACAATTACAAGTACACTACTGAAAATGGTAGAAAGTAACCAAACTCATGCAGTGGTATTAATGAAAATACATTCAGCCTCACCAGTGACAAATAATAAGGTGCAAACTACACCGGGACTCACTTCCGCCCTACATCAAGGTCTAGGAGAGGGACGATTAAAAACACTGGTAAGCATTCAGAAATGTGTGTCTCACCTACTGCTCCTGGGAATAGAAATCAGTGTGAACCTTGTGGACTGGGCCTGGTGACCCTGAAATTTCCCTTTCACCCAGCAACATCCTTTTGCGGGCCGTAGCGGAGAGCTGGACACACGCACAGACAACAGAGCACCCAGCAGGGTCTCGCTGTCTCGCGAGAATGAGTGGCCAAATGTCTGTCAGAAAAGCGGTGATCGCCCTCGCCGGTGTGAAGTGGGTACAGAGGCTCTTTCCATGTAAAACGGGGAAGCAGGTTATAAAATAATCTACTTTCCTTTACCACAATATCATACATGTTATTGTGATGGGACATTCTGGAATAGTAACTGAGAATTTTAAAATTCATTTTCAACTTTCTCTTCACTTAGTTGCACAAGCAGAATTCAAGAGGTGTTTTCCCAAACCGCAAATGCTCACATCTTGATTTTCCAAACAGAATTTTTAAACTCTTAGAAGGGACAATAATATGTTCTTCCCTCTAGTTTTTAGTGTAGTCCAGGGCAGCTTTAAGCGCCCAAATCCAGAGACTGGAAAGTCTCAGAGCAGAACACGGTGTTTGGGCAGCGATGGTCAGGGGAGGAGGAAGACTCAGGGCTCATGTGGGCTGGGCGGGACCCTCTCTGTGCTGCCCAGGGTTCGGGAAGAGGCAGCAGCACTGGGCCATCATCTAGGTTGGCCACGGAGGAGGCAGTGAGGTCTCAGGGCAGAGGGGACCACAGCACCCAGCAGAGCCCAAGTGGCTTGGAGCCCACACAGAAAGACCCTCACCCAGGACAGCAGAGCTGTGGAGGGCGGCCTCAGGCAGGACCAGGCCATCAGCAGAGGGAGCAGCAGGGAGCACACGCCCACTGCCCACCCTGGACAGACCTGCCTAGCTCCTGGCAGAGCTCACCCAGGATGAAGAAGGTTCCGGAGCAGAGCCCTGACTAACTGTCCATTGACAGGAATGAGACCCTCAAGATAGAAACGAAAGTCAAGTTTGGAAAGCAGAGTGACTTCATTGCACTACTGTGCATGTCTTAGGAAATTTCTACCATTTACACACGCACAGAGAAACATCCTGCAAAAATGCTATAATGTGGTGTATGTACACAATGGAGTACTACTCAGCCATGAAGAAGGATATATTTGGGTCATTTATAGGGGAAAAGGTGGCTCTTAAAACCTTAATGATAAGTGAAATTAGTCAGACATGGAAGGCTATCACACTGCTTCTCTAATATGACTAACCCAAAATATAGATAACTTGAAAAGCAAAATAAACAAGAAAGGTATGGTAAGAAACAGGGATATGGACTCCACAGAGAGGCAGGGAGAGTGTGGTGGGGAAGGCATGAATAGAAAATATCACAACACGGCACACGGACACACCAGCTCCCATGTCAGGGTCACTACCACGCACCACGCACCACACAGCTGTGCTGGCTAGAAAGGGGAAAGTGTCAGCAGTACTGCAAGGCCTGAGAATGAGCTGACTTCACCCTCCCTGAACTTGGTGTTTCACAAAGCTCTTGCGGTGAAATCTTACTACTTAAAAAACAAAAGAAAACAAACAAAAAAATTAGCCATTTTACAAATAAAAAGTAAATGGTTACACTGTTTTAAAATAACCACTCAAGGAATAATTTAGTTTTTAGATAATTTTGGTCCAAAGTACACAAACCATTTTTCAGTTTTTGCTTAAAGTTACCCAGAGATTTGAATACGGAGTTGGGGTGGTGGGGGGGAGAGAGAGAGAAGGGAGGGAGGGAAGGAGGGAGGGGAGGAGGAGAGAGAGCGAAAAAAGAGGGGGGAGGGGGGAGGGAGGGAGGGGCAGGCGGGCCGCAGCCTCCTTAAGTGAAACCTGCGACTTACCTGAGAAGCAAGGCCAGCCTGTAACAAATTTACCCAGCCCACACTCTTCCCCCTCAGAAAAACTGGGCAGGAAGCTACAATCTCTTTTAAAAATGCTTAAAGTCCTAATTTGCTTAAAATACACACAGGAACCCAAGAGCCTTAATAACCTTAATTACAATTTCCTCCAAGTAGAACCTTCATAAGCAGTAAGTCCCTCCACTGTTTTATTGCCGGTGATTGGGCAGAGGAGTGGGTGTTTAAATTCAGCAGAACCAAGAGACATCTGTGTCCTGTAGGGCCTGCTTTCCAACCTGAAGAAAATACTTAGGGAGGAAAAAAGAAGGAAAGAATTCAGAAGAGGAAGAAAGAAAGAAATCTCTGGATTAGTTCACTATCCAAAGTAAATATTTGGACCCTGCTCATCTAAATACTTTGTTTTCATTAGTTCTTTGTCTTTCCAGAGCATATCTGGTGGGAGAGCTGAAGCCAAGCTCGACTTTAGAGAGGACGGGGCAGGGTGGGCCAGCAGGATGCCCCAACCTTCTGCACAGAGTGGGGCCCCAGGCACAGGACCCCAGCCAGGCCCCGCCTGCATCTCACCCTGGCCTGCACCCGCCTGACTCAGCCCCAGGTCCAAGGCAGGCCAGGGGCACCCTAGAGCGGCCTGTGGGCTCCCCTCACGGGACGAAACGGGAGCACAAGAAAAATCTCCAATGTCGTTCTGTCATAAAAGCTGTCATAATAATTGCAAGAGAAGTTTTCCACAGGATTTGATAACCTCAGCAATGAACTGGAATGATGTGATGTGTGGGAGAAGCCCCAAGCAGAGGCTGTTTCCCAGCCCATCAGCTGGCCCTGTTTGGACTGCGCTGTGGAAAATACCTGTTTTCAGCGCTTTACACCCAGCTCTGCTTTTCTCTGACAACCACAGGGGAAAATAAGACCCCAGCTGTCAGCACTTGTGATAACTTTTGAAGGGGGGGCGAGGAGGCTGAGAAAGCAAAGTGCCTCTCCTGGGGAGCACAGGATCCCTCCTTCCACAAGCTGCGTGGTGCTGGCAAAGAACTGGGCGCAAATCGACAGCTGGAGGCTGCGAATGCAACGGGAGCGTGCATCTCCAGAAAGTACCGGGGCCACCCAAAGTCAGCTGTGAAGCAAGGTGAAGACGTGGCCAGGCACGTGCAGCCGCACGAACGTTTATCTGAGGCTCGCTTTCTCCATGAGCTACTGCAGGATACACTCCCCAACAACGGGGAGTAAACAGACCAAGAAAAAGAGAATCCAGGCAACGGGCTGCTCAGCGCAGGCGAGGAACTGGAGGAAGCCGACATGATACCTTGAAACAGGTCATAACGCAGCCAGTCGAGACTACTGCAGCCAGATTCCAAAGAGGTCTCTCCAAAAGGAAAAAGTGACGTAGTTTTACGTACTCACAAGAGACTTAGGCAAAGAGCATTGAAGTGAGTGACAGGTTCGTAGAGAGAGGAGGAACTCTGTCCAGAGAAACACCAGGCAAGAGATGTAAGCATCACACCATGTGGCTCAGCTGTGGATGTGCACTTGGTTATAAAAGCATCTGCTATTTTTCGTCCCAGCGTCCCAGCATAGCCCTGCTGGGCGGACACAAGGAGAAGGGTGCTTTTGCGTGGTGAGGAAGAGGAGCTGTGAGGTGAGCTAACCCTCAGCGCCTGTAGCGGACACTCCACAGACAGCGCCCCAAAGTAAGAGGCAGAGAAGAAAAAGATGCGCGAAAGCGTTAGTAACGTAGAATGCCCAGCGTTGAAAACAGAGGAGGAGCAGAGGTAGGACACGGAGTCAGGACAGTTTCTCCCCACGGCCTGCTGGGGCTGCTAGACTCTGACCTGCGTCAGTGTCTGTCTCTGATATAAACCACATCTTAAAACAGCAGGTCGTGTTAGTAGCAAATTGCGTACACTTAGGAAAATGTCAATTTTAGGAGATTAAAGAAATTCCAAGTTTAAGATTTAATTACACGGAAACTACAAGAAGTCAGAGAGAGAAATAGAAAGTGAACATTAATACTCTGAGACTGTCCACAGTTAATAGCACAGTCTTTCAATTCCTAGACTTTCTGTAATTACCACCAACAAAAAGCAAGCACAACCTGACATCTCGGTCTAGCACCTCACATCTCTCAGCCACGGAACAGAACAATTTATGGGGTGTAGACAGAAAGCATTTGCTATGTCACTTACTTAATTGTGGATAAAAGTATACATTTAATTCATATTTCTATTTCCTTGCTACAAGAGGACCTTACTGAAATCTTGCCAGAAAGGAAAAATTAGAAACACAGATTAACTCTTCTAGGGCGAGGCTTTGTAGAGGGTTTCTTACGTTACTCAGAGAATTTATCCAAGCTATCACGATATGCTCTTAAATAAAGTACTGGGTTTCCTGGGAAGAACATTTACATCAGTGATGCACACGGTGTTTGTAATAAATCCTCCTCACACTGTGACATTCAACTGATACTTCCCAAACCTCCCTTAGGTCAACACATGAGCCCTCAACCAACCAACCAGCTTAACTGAGCTCATATCAAGCAAAACCAGGCCACACAGAAGTACTTTCCTGCACAAGAGACAAAACAATACATGTAGGATTTCTTAAACTGTTCCAGTGTTGGCTAAAATGTACATCTTTCTAGACTTAGCAAAAATACGACATCATCCACGCCTAAGAAGTTTCATGGTTAGTAAGAATTAAATCTCCGCCCTCTGCCAATCTCTCAGTCTTAAATAAGAATGGAAAGCAGGCATGGCACGACAGAAACCCAGACGAGGCATTAAAAATAAAGGCATGTGTCACCAAGTGCTAACTTTTTTTCTGTAAAACATCCAAAACCTAAAAATGCCAGTACTCTAATTTCATGCATTGATGATTGCTTAGTGAACTTGGCTCTTCTATTTAATGACTCATATGTTAAGAAAACAGACTTCATGCCAACCCCAGAGCTGTGCATGCATCTGCACCTATGCTTGAAAAGGCTGTAAACCTGACTTTCACAGCAGTGTACTTCCTGTAGCCACTGCAGTCACATGGTTGTACATATAAATACAAAAGATACAGATTTGAATGTCCTATCTACAAACGTGGTAGACATGTGGTTTTACTTCTGGAGTGTGAGCCCAAGTCTTCAATATGTTTGACTTTACCAGATGAATTCAGCTCAAACCTCAGCTAATGACCCAGTGCTGAGTCTTATTTACGGAATAGCAAAGCACAGCCCATGCGCCCTCGCGGCACTGCCCACCTCCCCAGCAGGCCCTGCTTCTGCGGGCTTCCCATGTGCCGTTCAGGCTGGACCACTTATCAGGCACATGTTTACAGCTGCTCCTAAACTTTCCTTTGATGGTTTGT
Source organism: Dinomys branickii (assembly GCA_004027595.1). Lineage (NCBI taxonomy): Eukaryota > Metazoa > Chordata > Mammalia > Rodentia > Dinomyidae > Dinomys > Dinomys branickii. The sequence continues at coordinate 125,058 of PVLD010002125.1, forward strand.
GGGTTTTCTACTTCTCACTCAAATCAAGCTGGGTGAGAAAGACCACAACTACAGAATATCCTTTCTTCCTTTCTTCCTTTTCTCTTTCTTGTTGGCCTACACGATGGCAATGGTCATCAGTCTGAGAAGGCACCAGCGCACTTGCTGACCTGAGCGTAGGTGAAGGATGCAATGATCACCTCTTCTTGGCAAAAATATAACAATCTTCTATGGGTATACGGCGCTGTTTTCAAATTTTTCTTTAAAAAATAGACTCCATGTGCTTTGTTTCATAGTCCTGATAATAAGATTAAGGTGACTCCTGGCTGCCTGCCTTTCTCCCAAGGCCCTCAGGCCCCCATGAGATCTGCTGGTTCCTCAGCTTCCTGTTTCCTGCACAGCACTGCATCATGTGGGGCCAGCTTTGTCCCACTCGAGTCCCTCCCGCTCCGTAGGAGGCCAGCATGTCTGCTGACGCCTCGGGCGGGAGCCTGACACCACGGAGGCCGCCCCGCCGGGCGGCCGCACCCTCAGAGCGCGCCTCGCTCCCCCGCTCCGCCGGGTTTGCACCTGTGTTACCTTTATCCACTCCCGTTATCTTTATTTTTTAGTTGGAACAAAACATTTGTACAAGCTCTGGGGCCCAGCACCAGAGTCTGGTACACTTCTATAATATATGCTGACCAAATAAGGGTAATGTGCATCCCCACCTTTTTAACGCTTGTTATCTCTGTGCCTTGGGAAAAACCACACAGTTCCCCTGCCTGACCGTATTTAGAGGCTGCTGTCTAATTCTGCTCATCCCAGGGTCTAGCGACCACTGTGTTCTACTCCCTTTGCCCCAGACTGATTTATTTTTATGTGTACACATGAGTGGGAGCTGAATTCTCTTCCTGTACCTGGCTAATTTCACTTAACATTATGTCCTCCAGCTCCCTGGGTATTGGCACAAACGACAGGACACACTTACGGCTAAACAGCCTCTGCTGCGTGTGTGCCGCCTTTCCCTAGCTACTCACAGGCGGCGGCCGCTGGCTGATCCTGCACCTTGGCTGTGTGCACAGACCGCGACCCTCACGTGATATGAGGACTCCGCGTCCTTTGCGTCACGCCCAGGTGCAACTGCTGCAAGAGCGATTATGCAAAGAGGCGGCCGCATATGGATGGCAGAAGTCAAATTATCTCTAAAGATGAAACTATTCTGCAGAGAAAAACCATGGCTGCACTTCTTGTTCTAGAACTTGGGCGAGTCCACCAGGGCTGCCTCTAAGCGCTCGCTGCTCATCGCCCTCCGGTGTGTCTCACTGAAAGGCCAGGAGGATTCTCTAAAGCGAAACAAAACGCCCAGCACTCAGGACCCACTGTGGTCTCCCCGCCCTGTGTACACTGAGAGGATCACAGCAGCTCCGTTTCGTTTGCTCATCAGTGCATTCAGCGTTTACGATTACGTGCCCCAAACTACCCACGAGGAAAACAATGAGCAAAGGCAGCACACAGCTCCTAACTGAGAAGGGCCACGCAGCTCAGCCGGGAGGCTCCTCTGATGCCCTCACAGTGCAGGGCTGATGGCCACGGAAGCAGCCCCCGCGGCAGGCAGACGTCTCTTACCACCGTGCTGAGCAAGCTCCCCACAGAGGTGTCACCTCCCTGTGACCTTGGCGGGGAGTCCCCTTGGTGATCCAACATGGACGCTGCTACTGGACGAGGACGTGTCAGCGCTGTGCACTGGGGACAGATGGCACAAGTCAGCTCTGCAGGGCTGGGACGAGGCGCCCATACCCAGGAACACACGGTCTGATTGGAAGCCCTGCGTGTAGGGCTGGGCGAGCACAAAGTACCCAAGGGAAAGCACCCTGGGGTGCTCTCAGCTATTTTAAACAACCTCCTGACAATGTAGACATCATCGATGGCACCTCTTTGCCAAACAAATCATTAGGTAATTTACTGAAATGCAGACTCCCTGGGATTTGTGAACAAACTAATTTTTCCTTAAACTCTTCCCTCTCTTCTATAGTGCCAAACCCCCTTTCCAGTGGGCATCAGCTGCTCAGGCACAGGAAGCAGAGTCACCAGTGAGAGCAGGCAGCGGCAGGCGATTGTGCGTGCCCAGTTAGGCCCCAGCCCTCTGTGGAAAATGCCACTTTCCGCTCAACACAAGTCCTATCCAGCTCCCTGAAACACAGGGAGCACAGCCTGAGTTCAGAGACTTGGACAATCAGCTTGGCGGAGCTGTCAGTCCTGTGGTCCCAGAAAGAAGGAAGGGCCGTGGCCCCATTGTGTCCTGGCCTTCCACGGTCTCGTTTGTCCTCAACAGCCTCGGACAGGAAGGGACCTCTCCACCCACCCCAGCACCAAAAAAACCTCTCTCCCAGGCACTGCCCCCACATCTGTATCCCTCAGCCTGGACAGCCCACTGAGCACAACCTCATCGCACCTCCCTGCGGTCTCCTGCATGCACACAGCTGGCCGTGTCTCCACCAGGCCACACACTCCCAATCTCCTCTGCCTGGGCCCACAGGTGCCTGCTTTCTGAAGGCCATCTCTACCTCATGAAACCTCTTCCTTCTTCACAGAGAGACAGAGGGAGAGAGACAGGCAGCTGCCTAAAAAGGGTTCTTTAAAATGACAGCAAGCGCTCCTCGCCCTTCTGCGAGTGGCACCAAAATTGAGGGCAGTTTCTTGATGCCCCCACATGTGGGAGAAGCACTTGCCTTTCATTCCAGAGCCTGAAACACATGGAGGTAGGGGGTGGGGGACCCAGGAAGTCAGAAGTGCATCTCTCGGGCTCTAGGATGCACATGGTGAGCAAGGATGCGGAGGGAGTGTGCATGTGTCGGCAGCCACTTTTCCACTTTATATGGAAAAGGCGCTGCACACCTCCAATGCACACGATAAAAGTAAGTTTAGAAATAGCAGGAGTTGCACAGGGCGGAGCAGCAAACAGGGCCTGGAAGACATGCTTTGTGCCTTTTCCCCTCCACTCCACACAGCAGGATGATACACATGCTGCAGGGTGACCAGGATGAGGAGCGGAGAACGAGGCCGAGGCAGCAAGGAGGAGGAGGCCAGGTTCCTCCAGTGAAAGGCTCCGTGTCATATCATCATATCCAACGCCCTCAGCATCCACTTGCTGCTCTCAACACTCCTCAGAAACAGTGGGAACAGCTCCTGGTCACTGTTTCTGCGAGGGGTAAACCGCCCTCTTTAGCCAGGGCCAGAGCCTCAGCACTAAGAAGAGCGTCGGCCACGCTGCCCCGGCCCAGAACAGGAAGCCGGGACGCACCAGCTCCTGGCTAAGCCAATCAGCTAGGAACAACAGGGGCTTTGTCCAGGAAACCCAAGTTCAAGTGTGTGAGGATCAGATAAAGTGCAGCACAGGGCCGGGGACTGACGTGATCTGTGATTAGAGCCCTGCAGGGCCCTCAGGACGGAGGCAGGGACAGTCGGGTGACAGTGCATGGCAAGGCTGACGGGGGAGCAGATGGCCCCAGGGAGGCCTGGCAAAGGCACGACACATGTTGCACTGCATGTGTACACATCTGTATGTTCTCCCTATGTGTGTGGGTGCCTATGTGCTTCACTTACATGCTTCTACCAGGAGCCTCGGGATTCTGTACAGACACACACACGTCCACAACACAGGGCGCTCTGCTGCAGCTACAGGTAATAGGTCTGGGCAACAACCATTCAACAAATACCTTGTTTCTGAGACGGCTGATGACAGAAGAACAACTGGCCCCAGAAGTGCATGTGGCCAAGTTGGGGTCTTGAGGCCCGTGTCCTGCAAAGGAGGAGGAAGTGGTAGACTGAAGGGTTATGCCGAACTGTGTCTCGATTACAGCTACAAAACCAGTTATCCAAATTCTTTTAGAACCTCTCATTAGAGGCTTCTCAGATTACCTAAGATAATAAAAAGCCAGGAAGCATAAGGGCTCCTTTGACCACACATTAAATGTGAATTAAATTACTGAAATTTCATGGTGTCTCCTCCCAGTGTGGCATGTTTCTGTGTTTTAAAGTAGGAAAATTTAACAATTTTTTACATTGAGGACACTTCAGAAGAAAGAAAAACAAGTTAACACATATACAACTCCAGAACCCTCCATCAAAGAGGACTTGAAAAGCAGTTGGGTAAAACTGCTTCCAGAGAATGAAAATTACATTAAGCTGCAAATACATTTGCACTAAAGCCATTCTTTGCTTGCAGCAAAGTCCTCTGCAATGTACTGTACCAGCAGCAACCTAGACGCCCACACACAGGAAAGCAGTGGGTAAAGCACAGCAGAATGTAATGCAGCCATGGAAGGGTGGGGGCCCCAAGCCTAGCTGGCTCCATTTCCAGGACACACTGCTAAGGAGCAAAGACAAAGTACACAGAGCATCTGATATGTGTTACCTTTGCTACCAAAACAAGGGGAAAATTAGGAAACACACATAGCTGCTCATCTGCACAAAAAGGTGCAGCTGAGAAGGCAGACCAGCGCGACTGGTTACCCACCGCAGCAGCTGGGGTGCGGGAACCCTGGGGATGCCGGGGGATACAGAAACTACACACACCTTCCAAGTCATGTTAATTTTGAAATAGTCCACAAATAAGAACAGCAAGGTCTGGGAAGAGCTCCAAATGGAATCAAAACAGGGCCAATCAGGAGGAAGGATGCACTCACACTTTCTGGCTCCATTTCCGAGAAGACCCCCTAGCAAGGCACACCAGCGCCTAGGCTGTGTTTCCTAACACCATTCTTAACCCAAAGTACCTCTTGGAGAAAAGCTGACACAAATACGAGTCAAGAGAGGCAAAAAATCAGCCTGAGACATCTGTGCCGCAAAGCGGAGAGATGTCTAAAGAATGCTGCAAACAAGACACAAAGCCTGGGACTTCAGGAGCCCCCAGGACCACAGGTCCAATTGACAGGGACAGATCAGCATTCACAGAAGACAATGATGAATCAGGATCTGCACTGCCACAAAGAAATAAGTAAATAAATACTTCAGGAAGGCAGGAAGTTCTGCCCACGGTGGACTTCCTACCAACAAAGACAGGAGGAAAGCAAGTCTAAAGGCACTGAATGAATGTACAGAGAAATGAGATTTCACCAGGTATCAGAGCATCTCCCTAAGATACATGCTAATATCAAAGGAAAAACTGGGGAAACTGGTGACTTCACCAGGAGGCAACCCGAGTAAAGTGCTCAAAGTTAACACCACCAGACACAGCAGACAGCACTGGGCTCCTCCTGACAGCAGGCACTGAAGAGGCTGCACCACCCCCATCACAGCTCTGGCAAGAATGCAGACCTCAATCTAATCATGGGGAAATCAGACAGAGCCAGGCCGAAGGTGTGGAGACAGGCCCTCCAGTGCGCCACCCACAAAAGAGAGAGATAGCTCAAGCACTGGTCCAGAACGAAAGAGAACACAGAAACATAGCCACTAAATTCAGTATGTGATTCCAGACGGGTCTGAACCAGGAGTGTTTGTTTTACTACAAATAAACATCAGTGGGATGCTAGGGTTTGTGTTCAGGAGTCTCTCCAAAGCCTCGTGTGGTCATGGGTGGGGCTTTCTCAAAGGTGGCTGGATCTGAACTGTGTGATACTGGGACTGATTCATGGTGCAGTGCTAGGCTCAAGGGCACAAGGGCTAAGAGTGTGAGTGCCACCCGCACTAAGTAGCCTGGATGAGATATAAGAGACGGAATGAACTGCGGTCCTCCCTTATTGCTTTGCCATGGGCTGTTTCTCCTCTTTGATACTTGTCTGCCATGCCACCTGAGTATGGACTGAAGTGAAACCTCTACAAACCGTGAGCTAAATAAACCTCTTCCACTTTAATGTTGGGTGTTGGGTATTTTGCCTCAGCAACAAGAAAAGTAACTAAACTATGGGACAATTAGCAAGAGCTTAATAAGTTCCACAGACTGTATAACACTATTATATCAGATTTAGTGTCCTTAATTTAATAAATTTAAAGGTACTAATGAAATGATTTTTGCTGTTCAGAAATACACACACATTTTTTAGAAGTAAACAGCGTCATACCTCCAAATTACATATAAAATTTTGGGAAAATGAATAATATTATATAGCAAGTGTGATATGACAAAATATTAACATTTGAGGACCCTTGATAAGAATTCTTTGTATGACCTTGAGCTTTTCTGTGAATCTGAAATTATTTCACAATAAAACAATCTCTACATAGCTTTTAGATGCTGGCACTTGAGGAAATCGTAAGACCAGCCACCAATATTTATTTGATAAGAAACAATTCTTAAATAATAATTACAAGGAACTTATCCTCCATTAAAACAGTATGTTTATTTGGGACACAGAGTAGACAGCTTACAATGTTAAAAAATCCCTGAGTTCAGCGATAATGTCTGAGTCCCAGTCGTGCCACCCAGCACAGTGGGCCGTCAGCACAGGTGTGGGCCAAGGGGCCACACTTTTTTCAGAGCCTAAAAGGACCAGTGGAAAAGCATCACTGCTGCTGCCTTTAGGGTTTCATCCTTCTAGGAAACAAGACCTGTACCAACTGATGTTCCTTCAGTTCCTACGACCTCCCGTCTAGCTCTGTGACCCTCCGCCCACGGCCCCTCCCACACAGCTACAGTCTGAGCGTCCATGGAACTGTCCCCCTCCTCAGCGGTACACCACCATCCCCTGCACTTTCCCGGAGCTCTGACCTCTCGCTCTTCATTTCCAGCTTAGAGATTCACCCCAGGAGATGCCTGTCTCTCTCAAAGGTTCTGTTTGGTGCTTCTGACCACTCTGTGTTTTGTGGCATCCTGGACGGGGCCATCAACCACCACGCTGGGATGTTATTTGCAGGTGCCATACCCAGGTGTCTTGGGCCCAGGCAGCTGCCACCTTCCATCTGCCTGACCTCTGACCTCTGACCTCTTCAAAGCACAGGCCGCCCTGCACTTTTCTCTGGTTTAGTCTCTCACATCCACAACCTCTACCTCCAGATGGAAACTGTTTCAGCACATGGCCAAATGCAACCCTTTTCTAGCATCATTTCCTGTTCCCTGACCCGGCAGTGATTTCTGCTCACTGAGTTCCCAAACTCTCACCGGCTCCTCCTTGACGTGTCCCTCCTCACAGTTCACAATGACTCCATCTCACTGTCACCTCCCAAGAAGGTAGAGGCCTCTGTGTGGGCCTGGGCACCAGGACTGGCCCTGCAGACCAGCCTCAGCTTGTGTCTTCTTAGGAAACCCACACAAGCCATCTTCACATCCAGCTGTGGATGTCCCTGCTACCTGCACCTGGCTGGGCCAGAGGCCGTGTCCTCCATCAGCAGCTTTCATTGGTTAGAAAATGGCATTCCACTGGTCACCTCAAAATATTGAGGCCTTGCCGTCGTTCATAGCTTGGGTGGTTGAGAAAGTCACTGTCTACTGACTCTCACTTCTGTTGCAGGGTTGCAGTACAACTGAGCCACACAGAGAAAGGCAGCTGCAGACCCGGCTGCGGCACCCCCACCTCCCCCCGCACCATCACACACAGCAGCATCACGTTCCAGGGAGCAGAACTCCGAATCGTACATGAATGAGAAGACCCTGCTGTGGGCAGACACCGATTCACAGATACACAGATCTGCATCCTGACACAGTAGAGCTGGAGTTTGTTTGTTTTGGTTTTCTGTCTGAAAAGGGCACTCTACAGCAGAGGTAAGAAAATGATGGTCCACCACCAAGCCTGCCCCAGCACATTTCTTCTTCTGAGCAAAATGTTCTCAGAACATAGTCACTCATATTAATTCCTTCCTGTATCATCTCCCAGAAGACATGAGAAGCTGCCACAGAGCCACAACCCATAAAGGCTCCAGCATTTACTACCTGCTCCTTACAGGAGAAGTTGCTGAGGACTAATGTCAGAGATCACACAAAATGCCACTTACTGCTACAACTAACATACATGTGGCTATTGTTGAACACCACGGCAATATTCAAAGTCATACTTTAAAAGAAAACGCCTATGGCACACAAAGCCATCAGCTGGGACTCCCTATATTCATATCTCCCACGCCTGCAACAGAAGGGAAAGCAGCCTGTGAGAAACTTCTGAGATGCAGGAAGCACAGCAAGCCCACTGCACAGAGGTATTGACCACAGCCTTCATGCCCAAGGAGGACGGTGCAGACCCAGGCAGAGCGGAATGGCGAAACAGAACCTGAGTGACAAACGCAAGTGTATTTACATATTTAACACTCTCTAGTGGACGAGGAGCAGAGGGTCTGGTGGGAGCTGTTCTTGTTTAACATGAGTGGATAAGAGGATCAAGCATGGCAGAGATGCTGCCGCAACTCCTCTTCCCATTAACTTGGACTCCTTCAGCACAGTCCGAGAGCCAGAAGCCAGACGAAGGCAGTCCTTGTCCTCGCAGGCTGGGATGCAGAGGGGAGCACCAGCGCAAAGCTAGCAGGGCTATCTCAACTCTCCGAGCGCAGATGTTTTTAATAGGAATGACCCGCACCCATTTGATCGGCTCCATGTTGGTTTGCTTGGCACCCAGGATGGGGGGCAGAGTTTGGCAAGGCAGGACCCTGAGACAGGAAGAAAGAGAAGAAAGCTAGGGCGTGAGGCTGGCCAGGCCCGTGGTCTAGATGCCAGTTCCAGATGCGACGAGGGTGAGGAACTGCAGCAGACGAGCTGCCTGAGGACACACACTGAAGGAGAGAGAGGCGTGGCCCTCACATCTGAGACTGGAGGAGCTGGAGGGCAGTCTCTGGCCCAGTGTGTCCCGCACCTGTACTATCACGAGCAGTGGCCATGGTGAGCCATCCCAGCCTCAGTGACTCAGGAGACAAAGACATTGCCTTCTAGTGACCAAGGCAGGGAGAAACGCCATCATGGCAGCCACAGGTGATGTGCACAAGTTACCGAGAACTGACTGGGGTGGAAGCCGCACCCTCCACTCCTCCGCTGGCTCACAGGGGCTCCGCGGCTTAGGGTGTATGTGGAAATGAGCCCACATGCTTGGTGAGCCTAGACAAGATGTGCACGAGCGCCAGTGGTGTCCAGAGAGGCTCTGCTTGTCCCACCATTTGAACAAGTCAGAAGGAACTCTGAGGAAGCCCAGTTATGGTGCATAACCCCAAATGCCCGCTTTACCATGAAATGGGTCTCTTCACACTTCTGCCCGCAGACTGCTCAGCCTGACCCCTGCTGAGCACAGCATTACAGCCAGACCTAACACTGAGGAGATCACTAGAGTCCTAGGTCCCTCAGAACCTGCCAAGCATTTTGCTACCGTTGATGATCGCCCCAGGTTAATATTCTTTGAGGACTGAGACAACCCTCTTATATCGCCAAAGAGAAACAGTGTCCCCCTTTGGGGGGATTCTTCCAGCCCCAGCCAATTCCCCTGTTCCATGCTTCGTGTCTCCAGGTGACAAGCATCAAAATTCATTCCCAAACAGGACCAAGCACAGCCTGACCCAATCTGTTTGTAAGTCGTGGTGCTCCATGCTTGAATCCACTGCCACATTAACCTTCCTCAAACGTGGCTATAAACAGGCCCTGAACAATCTTGAGGGTCTCCAGCTCAAGGGATCACGGTCACATAGCGCAGAAACTCCACTAAGGAGGCTGAAGAGTAAACACAGCTGGGGAGCATCTCCCCTCTCTGTGGCTCAACGACATGGTGCTACTGTGCTACGATTTAGAAAAATACACTGCAGTGCCACTACTGACTACTAAAGACCAAATCACACTCACTTGGAGAAATCCACAGGGAAGACTGTTAGTCCATTTTGCAAAGAGGAACTGAATCTTCATATTTCCAAAAGGCTCTCTCAAAGTAAGAGGAGTATCCATACTGTCACAGGACTTTGAATAATAAGTCACATAAACATTTTGAAAGACTAACTTCACATATTCAAAGTTCAAGACCAGACACAGATGAAAACATAGTCACTGACAGCAGGCAGGTCACCAACTCAGCTCTGGTCACTGGGCTTGCTTCTCTTCCCTCTCCTCTCTCTCTATGCAGGCAGAGGCAGGACAGGACCTGGCGCTAGGAGAGGTGTCCACCTGCAGGGTGACCTGCAGTCTATCGGACCCATTAGGAGCGTGAAAAGGAGGAAAGGGAAGGTGCTGGGCAGAGAGGGTGGGACCCACACCTGGACCACAGCACCCCAGGCTCTGTGGGTGACCACAGGCTGGAGCACCCTGAGGACGAGGGTTATTCCCTGCTCTGTACACTGCCAGGTGACTCAGGAACAGCCTGAGTCCCTAAGCCCAACACGGCCACTTGAGCCCAGCTTCTGCCTGGCCCTACTCTGCCTGGCCTACAGCAAGCACTTCTGGGAGGCTCCCTGATCCCAGCCTCCTCCCTGCCAAAGCAGGAGCCTTCATGTCTCCTGCATTCCTTCCCCATCTGAAGACCAAGACGCTGCCACATCTCACACTACCACAGGGTCCTCTCACATCTTCACCGCTGCCCCAGAGCAGGCGCCACACAGGCACCGGTGTGCCCAGAATTAGACTTCTCCGGCCCACAGGTCCCTCTATTCACGTGCAGTCTTTCACAGCTCTGTGGCCCCCAGCACTGAGAGCACTGCTTCTCTGAGAGGAGATCGTGCTCTAGAGGCATAGATTCACCACCTCACCACACTTCCAGGCCCTCGGGTTCTCCCAAAGGCTGACGAGCAGGGAGCTGGCTGTGCCTGGTGCTGGTGATAGAAAGGACAGGAGGAGAGCAGGGAGGAGGGATACCAGGTCCTGCCTCCTGCTGCCGCCTTCCACTGCTGAGTCACCGTTCCTCGTACACACTTTACCCGCAGCAACTGAAACAGCAGCTGCACGACTAACTTTAGAACATCAAGTCATCACATCTGCCTGATGTGGAATGGGCTGGGAAAGGAAATCCCTCCTTAAACTGGAAGCTGTGGCCACCATACAACCTGCAGGGATGGCTTGCTCTCAGGGGCTGGATGGCAATGCCCTGCCAGACGGAAGCAGAGAAAGCACAAATTCCTCTGCAGAGTAATTCAGAAACCCCCGTGGTGAGGTGAGTGGGCTGAGGTGAGGTACAGGTGAGGGTGAGGCTGAGGTGAGGGGGAGGTGAGGTGAGAGTGAGGTGAGGGTCAGGTGAAGGTGACGTGAGGCTGAGGTGAGGGGGAGGTGAGGTCAGGTGAAGGCCGGGGAGGGGCAGGCTGAGGTGAGGGGGAGGTGAGGTGAGAGTGAGTTGAGGGGGAGGGTGAGAACGAGGATGAGGTGAGAGTGAGGTGAGGGTGAGGGGATGGTGAGATCAGGGTTAGAGTGAAGTCTCCCCCCACTTGTTCTAATTGCATCGGAAATAAGATGTTCTCTGTGTAGGTCTCTAACACGTTCATTCAAATCAGGCTCCAGTTGCGGAAAGGACAAGGTATCTGATTTTTAAAAGCATTTTGGAAACTGAGAAATGTGGTGGTTTTCAGTGATACTAAGGAATTATTAACTTTGATAAGTATGATAATGGCATTGCTATAAGTGAACTACATTTTATAAATAATTAGATGTCTTAAGGTAAAGTATTCACTGATATTCACTTAAAAACATGTCAGCAGTGGTGGCTCAAACATGGAATCCCAGCTTTCAGGAGGCTGAAGCAGGAGGATCACAAGTTTGCACTCCTCATTGGTCCACTTATCAACCAAGACTCTAACACCAAGCCAAAAAGAAGAAAAGCTTTAGCAAAGTTAAAAGAACAGATGACTCATACACAGAATAATTTTACCAAATGTGAAGTCTGGTGGGTGTAGGAAGTATTCTAAATTTGTCATTCAACTGCAATTGTTCATTTTTAAAACCTGGGTGTTGACTTTCCCCCTCTGCAAAGCCCTGGCCACAGTGCAGACCACAGAGGCTTTAAGTAGAGTAAGACCTTGCTAGAGGTGGCGAGGACTCAGGTTGCAGTCAGAGCTACGTGGAAATCAAACCCTAAACCAGCCCATGTTAGAAACGTGCTGAGTGCCAAGCGTGGGAAAGACGCGCCTGTGTGCGGCACGCGTAACCGGCGCTCTGCGCTCACAACCAGCCACGCTACCGCACACCAGCTGTTTCACTCCTTCCCTTTTGACTGAAGTGACCAGCCTTTTCTCCAGGCATTGTCCCCCCATGGCACATAAAGTGTTACATCTAATCGAAATATACTGAAAGCTCTCTCTAGAAAATCACATCTTCCAAGACAGACCTTTGCTTATTAGCAGGGAGAGGGGACAAAAGAAAGTAGGCTGGGAATGAGAAGACTGGCTTCTCCGCAAAGGAAAATCTAAGGGAAACAAAGACCAAATGACTCACTGCCCAGCACAGCAATGGACGTGCAGACAGTCTTCATGACTTACACTGCTACACTCAGTGAGCAACACTGTTACACAGCTGTCGCTGCCCTTGGGAGTTACACTGTCACTTAAGACTGCAGTCACTGCTTTTTGCAGCTCCTTCTCAGCATACGCCAGGCACTAGGTAGGAACAAGTCAGGCTTGTGCAAGTGTGAGCTCACTGCTGGGATTTCGGACTGGCTCACTCTGGGGATCATCAACTCGCTCAGTAGTCTCCACGTGGACAGCACAGGTCATGGTGAACATCAGTTTCTCCTGGTTCTGAACATCTGTGCTTCATGCCCATAGAGGTTGGGGGTCACTGGGGGCCTGCCTCAGTTTACCTGGCCCCCGCACTGCTATGTGTGGCCTTGTGCCCACAGAGACCCAGCCCAGGATGCAGCGTGTGCGGCTGGCGGCACCAACACCCCCCTTACTCCCCTTTGATGCACTCAGCCCACTGTGGCCTGAGCATCCAGACAGACTGCCCTCAGCGACCAGAAGGCAACTTGCAGAGAAGTGTGTGCTCACGCACAGTGTTCTTCCAACTTGATAAACTAGCTGTTCGCTAGCAAACCAGCCAAGTAAACCAGCAACCACCACTCTGCTATCCTCAGAGATCTGAATAAAGCAAACACATGGAAGAAGCCCACCTCACATGACTGAAAGGCACTCACAGCTGAGGCAGCGATGTGCTCTGCTCCAACCACGTCTCTGGAGAGGCTGCGGCCTGACCCCCGGTCTTGGCAGCCTTACTGTAGGCCTGTACCCCTCCTCAAAAGCACTTGGGCTGCAGTACGCAGTTACCAGTTTAACCCACAGGTATTGAGCCACCCAGCCGAAGCTGCCCATCATTATCTCACATGATAACGTCATAGGAAGCCTGTGGTCAGTCTGCTGCCCCACCACCCCTGCTCCCGAGCACCAGGGTCCTCAAGCGGCTGGCCGGCCTGGGGTCCAGACCTTGCCTGCCACCTCTGCCCCGCCTCTGCCATCCTGCTGGGTTTTCCAGGTCTCCCCTAGGTCTCGCCCTCGCTGCAGTATTCTTCCCTTAGAACAGCAGCTCTGGTACCGTCCATTCCAGTGCAGCAAGTCCTCCCTGCACCCTGCCCACGTCCTCTCATCCTCCTTCAGCGGGGAGAATTAAAGGGGCCCCATGCCCACCTGGCTGAACTCCCTCACTGTGATTGAGGGCAGGAAGCAAGCAAGGAGCAGCTTGCTCTGGCCCATGCGGGAGCAGGAAGGGACCAGCTCCCAGGGCGGCAAAGCAAAGCTGTTTCCATGACCAGGAGCGTCAAGGGCTGTGCAGAGTTGGGCCTATGCTGGAATCATTGCTGTCAACCTTTGGGATGGGATCTGAACTTTTCAATAAAAAGTGAATATAAAAGCAATGTTTTTGCTGGTGTACAGACATAACCACTCATGGCAGAGCACACAACACCCGCAGGAGCTCGGGAGCACTGTGCTCCATGAGTCCCTGTCCCGGGAAGGGCCGATGTTTCCCCAAGGCTAGGTTCCCGAGTGGAGACACAGTCCCCTCAGTCCAGGACAGGAGCTATTCAGGAAGTGATGGAAAGGTGGAAACGCTCCAGTTCTAGAAGCCAAGGAATGGTGCCAGTATTTCAGTACACAGGTGCTGGACTCCTGGGTCTAAAATCCAAGCAAGCCGGAGCTCTTCCCCATGTGATATATAGTGCAGCAGACTGGAGAATATCGAGCGTGCCCTCCATTTGCACCACTGATCACATCTCACAATCCAGAACTCTGCCTGGCGCACAGCAGGCACAGCGTGCAGCCCAGGTGCCGGCAGCCCCAGGTCAGGGAATTACTACATTCCCTCTCCTAGATAGCGAAAGCCAGCGGGGGTCTGGGAGCCTGGTGCATGGTGTGTGGTGTGACACTTCTCCTCGCATCTCTGTTGCAGCAGGCGAGGGAATCCAAGCAACTCACCAGCAGCCAAAGGCACCCAGGCTGCACCAGAGTCTGCACCACAGCACGCACACCCCCCACCATGTGATTGGAACAATACTTCTGATGGCAAATAGCCACCCACGTCTCCCTTTCTGCACCGCCATCTTTGCCCATGAAAGTGAGAAACCCTTGCCTCACAGCCCACCAAAATAAATATTCAATAAAACACGAAACACCGCTTATCCTGGTGCAAAGCACCAACCGAGGCAGAATTTAAACACTAACCACCCGGCTCTGCTCCACACAACACAGACGAGGCCAGTGGCTCCCAAAAGCCTCACCCACACATGGCCCTGAGTATGGAAACCATTTGTTAATGAGCAGCCATAATTTAAGCCTAAGGCCTTACAAAAAGAAAACCTTTATACATTTGCAGAGCAGTGGAATAAGATTTCACAAATGCAAAGATAAAATGTGCTATCATTTATCTCAGATTATAATATCTGGGGTGTGATTGCCTTGTGAAACGTCTAAATCCAGAACCATTACAGATTTTCCTCATACCACACACACCATGAAACACTTTAAAAGTAATTTTTAGACTATTCAAAAGATTAGGAAGGAAGAGAACTGTCTTTTAGTGGTAGGTGAAACAATCACCCTGTGAACATGGTATGGTAGGAAGCAGGGCAACAAGAAAACTAAGACCAGCCCTGAAATGACCAGAACCATTTTTCTTAAACCATTTACTTGGAGCAGGAACAACCTTAAATCCAGCCAGGAAAACTCTGATTAATGTTGGGCGGCTGAAGATAAGTGTGCTCTACACAACACAGCCCCAAATCTGGGTGGCACCCAGGGGTCTGCTAGTCCACGCTTCAAGTCTGTAACTCACACCTGATCCAAAGCATGGATGCAACATGCCAAGTTACTCATAGGATGGAGAATGATTTAAACATTTACCCCAGAATTCCCTTTCCAGCATGACTACTAAGGGCAATCCACAGAAATAAGCCATTCAACTGTGCAAACAGGATATTCAGCTTTTACCTACACAGTAGATATAGTGGAAAATAAACCTCTATGGTCTCCAAAGACAACGGTCTACTCTAAGTCTCTGGGGACAAAAGAAGTCAAGGTTTACAAAGGGAGTATGACTAAAATGAGACCAAAAGCTGCCACAATCTCAGTCAGACGGTGGTGCCCAGGTGTGAGAGCATGTTCTGGGGTGCAGAGGAGCAACACTGCCCCAGGCTGGATGAGGGGTTGCTGGTCTTGTCTCCCCACCTTCCTGCTACTGCTCTCCATGCTACGTGACACAACATGGACATGGTCCAGGAGGCAGTGCTGCTCGTGAATGTGAAGCTGAAGGACACCCAGGGACATTTGTCCCAAACTTTCAAGCTTATTATAAACATTATCAATATACAAACATGATATTTATTCTTCCTCCAGCAAGGACCAGGTCCCAGGCCTGCAGGACCCTCGTGGCTCTGCAACTGCATAGCTCACCACACGCTCCAGCAGGTGGAGAGTTTGCTCCTGCACTCACAAGACGTTCTCGCCTACAATGCACTTTAATAAAAGGATAAAGCCATACACTCCAAACATTCCCTACAGTTTGCTGAGCATTGCTTCTGCCCCAACCCTAAACACTGTGTAGAAAGAAGCAGTGGCCACTGTCTCCATGGAGTTCATCCAAGGTAACCAGGCTGTTACGGTTGATACATTGTGTCAACTTGGAGAGTCTAGAGGTTTGGCTGAGTGATTCAGCAGGAAGCCAGGGTGCTTACTTTGTATATATCCTGAGCCTGTGGAAGAGGAAGGCATGGAGATTGTGTGAGAGCTATCACCCCCCTGGGTGGGGGTAGGCTGTTTACAATGTAAGAGAAGGAAGGAGGCTGCTTGGCGCCATTCCTCTTTTGCTCTTGTGGTTTTTGCTGCATTCTGCCACATGATGAACATTCACCCTCTGCCATGTGCCACTCTGCCTCTGAGCCAAGTATGGACTGAAACCTCCACAAACTGTAAGCTAAATTAACCTTTCCTTCCTTCATTTTGGGTGTTGAGTATTTTGTCTCAGCAACGAGAGAAAAAAGTAACCAAGACACAAGCAAATTAAGGGACCAACACAACCATGATTTGTCTCTGTTGTTTAAAGAATGTCTACACATAAAGGATGTGCTTCTGTATATTTATTAAATAATTCTGCAGAGCATTTGACAGTGAAAGCTTTTTGCCCTTATCGTGTTCTAGTGTATCAACCATCTTTCCTGTTGCTGAGACCCACAATTTAAAGGAGGAGAGGTTGGTTTTGGATCATGGTTTCAGAGGGTTCAGTCCATGGTCAGCTGGCTCCAAGTCAGAAGCAGCATGGTGGGAGAGCAGGAGGAAAATTTCTCACCACATGGCAGCCTGATGGAGAGAAAAGGAGTGGGAACGCAATTCACCCTCCAGAGGCAGCCCCCATGATGCACCTCTTCCCACCATGCCCCTACCTAACAACACATTTCACCATGTACTCATAAATGGACCAATCCACTGGTAAGTGTGGTGCTTCACAGTCCAGTCACCCCCACAAGACCCCCCAACACCTGAGACTTTGGGAGGGGAATTCGGGGCCTAAACCATCACAGCTAGGTAGGACATTAGGCACTTCGCAGACATTGCTGCCTGAGCCTCATGGTTACCCAGCGAGGTCAGTGCTGCTACTATCCATCAGCAAATTGGAAGGCCCCTGCAGGAACAGGCTGAGCAGTGTAGATCTAGGGTGGTGTCTTAGTTTCTTTTCTCTCCATTGCTGAGATAAAATACCCAAACACCCAGTGTTAAAGAGGGAAAGGTTTATGTAGCTCACAGTTTGTGGGGACTTTAGTCCACAATCAGCTGGCCCCAAGGCAAGGCAGGGTGGCACCGGGCAGAGGAGCACCAGGTGACGGTGGACAGAGGTAGCAAGACAGCAAAGCAGGGAAGACAAGCTCCTTTTTACCCTTTATCTTACCCAGACTGCTGGGGCTAGGGCGGGCCAGCCCAACCAGTGCACTGACCCAGTCGTCACCAGCCGTAACCCCAGCACCCTCAATCCCAGCACTGTATTCAGATTTTCAGTATAGATCAGTTCATTTTAAAACTTAACTTTTTAAAGTTTATGCAAGAGTAAAATTCATCCTTTTAGATTATTATTTCTTTCATAGGACTGTAACAAAGAGCTCCATGTCTCTCTGTTAAAAATGAGGGGTGAATGCATGTGGAGAGTGACGAGGTTATACTGCAAGGGGCCAACTTCCCAGTCAAGGCTGTACATACATGGATGTTTATTCTACTCTTACATCTGATTAATTCTAGTTCCATCAAAAGTAAGATGAAAATGCTCTGTTTAAGTTACATGGGGGGTGGGGGCACAGGAGGTACTCACAAACCCCCCTGGAAGGAGCCAGCACAGAGGCAGGCTACACATGTGCTGAAGAGCCCAAGCTCCGTGGCACCGCTGCTCACCTGGCAAGACCTGACTTCTGGGCCAGGGGCATCTGTCCCCTCCCTACAGGGGCTTGGCTGCTGGACCCTGGTTTCCTGCCATGAACTGGACACTCAAGAGTCCTCCTGGAGAAGAACAACAGTGACAGCTCAGGACAAAGCACCGAGGAGCCAGGCGTAAGGCCTGCCTACCCTAGAGGCCGCGACACAGGCAATAAACGGGGACTCAACCCCGTGAGCACAGGAAAGGCCCCGTTTGCGGCACTCATGAAGCGGGGAGCAGGGGACACGGTGGAGTAATCTGCTTCCTGAGGAGATGGCTGCTTCTTGCAGCGGAAAGATGTGGATTCGGGCAGGTAGGAGGTGGCTGCAGAAACAGGAAAGCACTGCTAACTGCCTGATGTTTACAGAAAATGCTGAATGCTGAGAGCGCTGGGAGAAGCTCAGGTCCAACGCGAAGATAATCACTCAGAGGCAGAGAGGACGACAGGCAGGGGCTTGGGGTCATTCTCACCACAGGAGCTCCAGAAGGTCCAAAGACAGTCACAGTGAGGCCTCTGCCCAGCCTGGGCTCCTGCACCTGCGTTTCTGTGAACGCATCCCCGGGACAGCAGTCAGCCCACACACAGCCACTGCACTTTGCTCCTGGTGTGTGCTCACTGGGGGTTCCAGACTAGCTGCCTGGCAACTCACAGTAAGCCAGACTGTGCGTGCAAGATGCCGATTTGTGTCCATCAGTGCTCAGAACCCGAGGGCATGCCAGGAGCACCAGGCGAGCAGTGTCTCCAGGGTGGCTCGTGCTGCATGCCCAGTGTCCTGCAAGACCTGGAGGACACCGAGAAGCTGGCCTGACTGCCAGGCTCTCCACTCCAGCCCTGCATCTTCCCAGGAGCTGCAGCACAGCGTTGTTAGCTGTGCTTTGCTCCTCAATGGCAAGGGCTGGCACCACTACGCCCATGTCTCCACCCCTCACAGATCCGCAGTTGTTTCGCAGAATGCAGACTTGCAGGCTCACAGGGATCAGACAGGAGCCCGGCGGGATGCGAGCAGCAGGAGCAGCAGCAGCAGATTCGGAACCTGCGCCCTCTCTGCGGGCCCTTGTAATCCCCAAGTCCCTGTGTGGCTCACTGTAGTCACAGCGGAGACTGAAGGATGCACTCAGGGCCTCCTTCCAGGACATGAGTCGGGAGTTTACTAATGACAAGTGTCAGGCAAACAGCTGGGACACAGATGAAGCAAGTGGCAAGTTCAGCCCAGGACAACAGGCAGTCCCTGCGCCTGCCCCGGGCCAGGCGCCCCTCAAGGGGTCCACCTGTGCCGCCAGCTCCTCTGTGGCTGAGCCCCAAGTCGACGTGGTCTGAGCAGCTTTACACAGTAAGGAGGACATGGAAGAATCTAGAGCAGGGTAAAAATCTGGACCAAACAAAGACACAGGTATGGATTTTTCTCCTTTGAGGGGCTCAGATCCATTTAGTCCAAAATTTTTAAATAAACAGAGTGCCAGGTCAAAAGGGGGAATTTAAGTTCTCTCCCCGCTCTCTCACACCTGTGAGGACTAACTGAGCACCCCAGAACCAGGGGCTGTGGGACACATGTCTGAACTAAGGACATGACGATTCTGGGCTTCTTGGTCCTAACAGGGTGCTGAGCCTATGCTCTCTCCAGCGCACAGCACTCTGCACGTTCAGCAGACTTTGATACCCTGCTCTTCTAGTGACCATAGGCCCAGGTTCTGCTCACCCTGCCAAGCCTCCCCGGGACCTGCAGGCCCCGCTGTGGGACACCCAGACCCACCTCAGCCACCTGCAGAGCCCACTCTCTTCCTGCCCCCCCCTGCACCCTGAGGCCAGGAGATCAGAGATAGGTGAAGCCCCCAAAGCCCACCTCAGTCTCCCACCTACACTGCAATGAAAGACACTTCTAGCAGGAACACCGCCGGCCCCAAACCCACTGCAGGCTCCCTCAGAGTCTGGTGTCACGCGGCCTCTCCTCCATGGAAGCACAGAAGATTCTGTAACGTTTAGGCAGGAAGTGGGGCACCAAGAGCATGGTCCCAGGAGACACTCACCGGACTGGGGCAAGGACACAGCTGCCCGCACTTCTGGGTCTGCTCCCCACCTCCCAAGCCCTTACAGAAAAAGGGGAAGAAGAAAAAACGAGCTACTTTGGAGCCCCTCTTACCTATTGGGAAAGAAGCCAGCTATGGAAAGAACAGAGAGAGCTTTCTAGGCAGCAAACCTGGCATGTGCAAAGGTCCTAAGACAGCAGTGTGTTTAGTGTGGGGAAAGTGCCAGCAGAAGGTATCCAGAGTAGGTCACCTTGGGCCTTGTAGGCTGGGCGAGGAGTCTGGGACTCGGGGTACAGTGGAAACCCACTGAAGCACACAAGTGGGGAAACCAACTGCTCCGGCCTGTTTCATAGCAGTTGCTCTGGGTCCTGTGAACCAATGGGCCACAGAGCGATCCGTCAGAAAGCTGCCCCATGGTCCACAAGGGACATGGTCAGCCCGTGCCCAACAGTCAGCCATGAACATAGAGAAAAGAAGCCCAGAGCACCCTGGGGAGAGGGTGTGAAGTCACAGAAGCCGCTGAGAAGACATGGACCGAAGGCAGTCGCTGAGCCACTGGTAAAGTCAGCAGGAGCAACGGGAGAAGACTCGTCACTCTGGGCAACGAGGGAGACCCAGACATGCACACGAGATGAAGAGAAGGCAACAGCCAGAGGCACCAGGCGGGAACCCCACCTCCAGAGCGGGGACCGCAGCACCCAGGAGGGGCGAAGGGATGCCACCTCCACAGCTGAAGGTCGCCCTGGGACACCCCGGCCGGCTCTGGCTCCAGCACCCACTTGATCTTCAGTGCCCTGGCAAACAGTTCACTTCTGCTGCTTCCCTCCTCACCTGATTACGGTGAGAAGAACAAGGTCACTCCTAAGGTTATGAAGAGTGGGACAACATGCTTGCATAGCCTGGTGCATAGCCAGGCATGCACAGGGCCAGGGTTCCGGCTCATACAAACCCTTGTCCCACACCCAGGACATGCTCAAAGACTGCATTTTGGGAGTATGGAAAGGATTTTAAGGTGTGGAAGGCAGCATTTTTAATACTGAAAACTTTCAATAACACTGAAGTGTTTACCCAATGATAAAGAAATGGATTTTAATATTTCATGGTGAATAAGTTATGATACAGACATTCCTAGTGGCATTAAAATAGTACACACTATATGCTCACAATGGACATTTCCTAAATTTTACATTTAGAAATGGAAAAGTCTTGTGGGGATATAGCTCAGTGGCACAGCACCTGCCTGGCAAGGGCAAGGCCCTGAGTTTGATTCCCAGTACCAAAACAGGTAGGGAACAGAACAGTAAAGGCCAGTAAAGGAACAGTAAGGCCAAATGTTGACAATGGTCATTACTGAATAAAAGATTACTGGTAGTCTTGGGTTTTTTCTCATGATGTTGTTCTATATTTTCCAAATTTCCAACAATGAATACTGTTCAAATTTAAATTTATTTTATAAACTGCAAGAAGTGGCTTTCTAAAAATTCAGACTCTTATATAAGCATTGTATAAAGTCTTACTTTCTAGAGGATTCCTTGCAAAAATGATTTTCAAATGCCAGGGGGAAGCAGGGGTGGCAGAGAGGATGGAACTCCTCCCCCTCAGTGGGTGGTGTTGTGCATGGAGCTGCCCTGGGATACCAGCGCTGGCTCTGAGTAGACGTGAGAAAATAGAGAACAGCGACACTGTGCAAGGGGGGTGAAAAACTAGCTTCAACACTGTGCTTACGTGAATATCTGGGCTCCATCCAGTATCGATGATTTTACAGAAATGAGGGCCCTTCCGGCCCTGCGTCCCCCTGGATCTCATGGCCCTCCTCCCCTCCTCACAGTGCAGTGGCCACACCCAGAGTCTCAAGACTGCCTGAGCTGACAGCCACCGGTCCAGCAAGCAGGCAGCTGTGGTTCGGGGAGCCTGGCTGAGGGTCCGGCTCCCTGGCTGTGGAGCAGGGTGCCTGCTCAGCAATGCTGTGGCCGACACATCCCGTGGTGGCCAATGTGACCCTGGACAAGATTTGTGCATTAGGAAGGTCTGTGAAGGTGTATATGCAACATAAGCTCTGACCCTCACAGCCTGGTTTTTAGAGCTGTGACTTTGGTGCCACATGCCTGCTCTGTTACACGAAAGTGAAGGGAACTTCCCGGCAGCTCCGGGCAGCTCAGCAGTGTAAGCACGGAGGACTGCACAGACACCAACCCTGCATGCCTTCCTGTTCTAGAGCAAGAATCATTACCGCTGCCACGACGCTAAGGCTCAGTGGTGGTGAGCACTGCTAGGGCAGGAGACGTGGCAGCGGTCATGGTCACAGAGACAGCATCCTGCACGGACAGCAGGGGTGATGCTGAGGACAAGAAGTCTTGGGGCCACCCAGAGGGTCACATGTAAAGGGGACAAAGCACGTGGCATTTGGCCACAGGATGTTCGCCAATGGCACCAGCCAAGCTTCATGGAGAGTAGATTTACTGTGTGAACCAGTGAGACAAAGCAAAGCAGGCTTCAAAGTCTTGGAGAGAGAGTAATTAGCTATGTAGAGACGACAGCGTGAAGCCCTCACCATCAGCTGGGAAGAGGCATAGCACCTGCAGGTGAGGGGGACACCAGTGAGATACCAGAGGAGGGTGAGACAACTGCTTCTGAAAAGATTTAGATTCTTAAATAAGAACAGACAACTGCCACCATTCTCAAAGGACTAACACAAGAGATCTGTGGAAATGCCTCTGTCTATAAAGATAAAGATTCTGGCAAACAACCAAGAAGTATTAATTTGGTGTCATTTGGGCGGCTCCAAACCATCCACTGCTTGAATATTTAGGCATGAACTTTATAGAAAGCATTTAAATAACCATTTTTAAAACTTGGAAGTTTTCCAAAGCGGATGTGGAGGCTGGAATCCACCTGCAGACGAACACAGTCTAGCTTTAATCTGTCTTGCCGGTCTGAGAACCGCGAGGTTGATCAAGATTGCTTTTCAGCGAGGTCTCAGGGCCACGCAGGAACGCTTAGGGAGACCGAAGCTGATTTTCACTCTCCTCCCCTGCGACTGGCATCAAGACGTTGGCAGCACTAACAGGGAGCAGACCAGGTCTGCACCAAAGCCCAGCAACAAGCCCCAGAACCGGTAAGCCTTCGGAGGAAAAGAGTGGGAAGTGCGACCTCTGTCGGCCGAGCCGTCGCGGCAGCATGCGCTCCCACAGGCCAGGGAGACCTTGCTGAAAGTTTCAGAGAGGGGAACGCTGGCCGGGCAGGATCTACAGAAGCCCACTGGGCAGGCTGGAGAGACTCACCCTCGTGCCCCCGGAACAGCAGCACCGTGTGTCCACCCACTGGCCAGCACTGCAGAGGCCGGTGGGACCCTCAGGCAGCTGCCCCACTGTGCCAGTGCCCTGTACACGACCCCTCACACTTTGTATGTGAAACTCTTCAGGTGGAGTTAGAGAGGACTTCAGCACTGTGGTCCTTAGGGAAGGGGCTCCTGGCCAAGAAATGGTAATCACTGAGATGAACTTTGAGGTGCTGCTCTCACTGTGGCCTTATAATGCTAAGCACACGCCTGACAGACAACTGGAAAACCCACACCAGGAAAACAGAATTTTGGAAAGTGAACCTGCACCAGTGTGAAGCAGCCTCTTGACATCCTGAGAAGTGGCCTGCTCTTTCTGAGCTGATGTTTGTGTACCCGTTCGTGGGACAGACCCTGGGCCGCTCTGAGGCTGAAGGAAAGCTCCCCATCTTCCTGGACCCCGGAGGGGTGCAGAATAGAGGTGCTTCTGACTTTTAGAAGGCCAGGAAAATGACCCCATCTCTGAACCCCAAGTTAATATATGAGTTCAACTCAAAAGAAATGCACTGAGCAAGGTAACTTCTATCCACAAGTGCTCCTTTTACCTCTCCAGCAGGAGGTTAAAACTTAACAGTTCAAAGAAATTCTAAAGGTAACATGATGCACATATATAAAAGTACATACATATTCTTGTAAACACGTACATAAAAACAAACACTGAACCAGCATACACACACACACACACACACACACACACACTTGTACACTTGTTCTTGCTTTGGAGTATCAGAAATAAAAAAGGGCCCCACAATTCAGATACAAGAAGAGCAATCCAAAAATCTATCATAACAATTATGCAAATTTTTATTTAAAGGACCAGTTCCTCAATTACTCCACCCCTCAGCTTTCAGCTGTCTAAATCAGTTACTTTATCAGTGTCCTCTGGAGCTCTGGGGTGTTCTGAGACCCAGTTACAGTCTGGTCTGAAGAACTGCTGAATGGGCTCCGAGACAGTCTTTCATTTTTACTGTGTCCACACTGAGTGTGCACAGCGGACAGGAACAGCCACCAGAAAACCTGGGCCCTGGTCTGGCTCCACCCTCTGCACTGTCAGCTCTGAGACTGAGCTCCTCTTGCTAAGCCGCCAGGAGGCCCAAGGTCCTAGAGGAGTCCACACCCCCCCCGTGTGCCCCTAAATCAAGCACACCTAAGTCGAAGCTGTCCTGAGGCTGTGCCTGTGAGATACAGACCCAGCACCCTGGGCAGCCACTGCCTGCGCTGTCAGTACGAATGCCTGGCCAGAAGGCACACGCACTGGCTTTAGCATCCCCTGAGTGCTTACCCACCCGTTCAGTGATGTGCTTGGGATGCCAACCTCTTCTTTGTTCTAGGAAAAGTCATTTTTGGAGCTTCAGTCCCCTTCCCCAGGATCTCCCTGCCTGGCTCCAGCTCGGACAATGAGCCATGGAAAATCCAGAGTGCAGAGCACGAAGAGTCCTGTAAGGGCAGTGCAAAAGGAGCAGCAGGACAGAACCACTGGTTTGGGCTCAGAAAGGCGGGCGGTTAGTCCCAGGAAGGCCTGCTGGAGGCAGGACCACCCCACTGGCCCACAGGGGAGTCAGCTATGTGGGAACTGAGGCTGTGACTCCAAGGGAAGGAAAGGCGGAAGCCATGGTCACAGTGGGAAGGAGGTGGCACCCAGGGCTGCAGCACGGGGTTCACCCTTGGCCTGAGCACTATCAGGTACCATCCCAGCTTGGAGCAGGAGGTGGGAGGGACCAGGAGGACCACAGGGCAGACACCAGGACAGGAGTAGCCAGAGGACCTGGCCAGGGAGGGGTGGGGGACAGAAACACCAGCCAGGGAGGAGCAGGCTCTCGGCCACAGGGGAGGAGGTGGCCCCGCCCCAGGGAGCCTGGTGTGCCACCCACAGGACAGAATGAGGAGTCAAACCCAGAGAAGCTGAAGCCATGCATAGGCGGAGGCAAAGAAGCCAGCCAGGGAGACCCCCAAGGGGCAGAAGAACAGAGGGGCGGGCTTGGGGCCACACCCAGAGACATGGACAGAGGGGCTGGCAGAGGAGGCTGTCCTGGTTGCAGGAGTTGAGCCCTTGGCAGGGGACATCTCAGGAGAGGCCTGGGGATGCATGGGATGCTGCCAGAACACAGAACATGAGACCACAGACCCTGCCCAGAGCGCTGTACCTGCCGCCCAGGGTCACCTCAAACCTGATGCTGCTCCTAATACCAAATAGTGGAGCCTCATTGCAAAGTTTCTAAGAAAAACATGTCAGGAAAAGGAAGGAGAGAGAATGGGGGAGATGTCGCAGACTGAAGAGTGAATTCCAGCACAAGGGTCCATCAACAAGGAGAGCAGGGAGGACGAGGGGCCCAGCACCCACCTCCTGCCAGCAGGGAAGAGCCACCTACCCCCAGGGGAAGGGGAGGGCAGGTGCATGGAAGGAAAGATGAGCAACGCAACCTGGACATCCATGACCTGGCCGGTTCCACACAAATCCAGGGGCAGTCTTCTACTAAGGAATTAGAGACATCATATCTAGCATGTGACTGCTGCAAATAATGGACCCACCAGGCCTAGTTTGAAGAGAAAATCAGGTCACCCAGGACCACACGGGTCCAGGAGAGCATTTCCTGCTCTGGATACTTCCAAGTTTCAGCAGCAAAATCAGATGTGCTTTTACACAGCACACTTCTGACCTCCCTGTACACAATGCGATGGCCAGCAAGGCTGATGCAATTACCTGGATGCAAAAGCAGCGGATTAAAAAGAGAGCGAAGAAGAGGAAGAATGCTCTTGTGTTGCAAAGGTAAACACTACATCAGCGTCTCTGGGCTACTTCAGCACTGAAGAATGCGTGCATACGAAACGCATCTCGGGGGTTTTCTGTTTAAGTGCAGGCTTATATGTTCCATGTGCCACTCTGTTCAGAAACACCACAAGAAACAGACCATTCTTTACAACTACTTCTAAAACACAAGCATCTCCAAATTGCTTCATTAATTTTTAAAAAGACAAATACAAATGCATCTAGTTCTACATGGCTTAAAAGAAAGTTTGTATCTTTCTTTCCAATTTCATTTGCCAGAAATGCACCAGGCTATTTGTGATGAACACTTCACGCTCAGGGAAGAAGCCGAATGCAACTCTGTGGAAGTGAAACGTTAGGAAAGAGAAGTGGGGGCTCCCGGCCCGCACTGGAAGGCCACACAGCGAGGCCCCCAGAAACCCAGTTATACATCTGGAACCTTTCAGAGGCCGGTGAAACTCTGCCTAAACCCCTGGCTAAAACACCATAGGCACCTCCACAGTGCAAGCGAGGTGAGACGAAGTCACAGTGCCACGTGCGAGAGATGACAAGATGCCGCAAAATGTTACCATTCGCCTGTCCACTTTCAGTAATTCAGCCCAAAATGCTGCTTACAACCCTTCCAAACGATAAAGCCAATTAGTAATCCCATTTGCCACACAAATAAATCCCACATGGTCCCAGGACAGACACAGGTAGTGGGGTCACCGCAGCTCAGGGTGACGGCGCCGACCGCGCGCTGGCACCAGGCACACGTCTAGGTCCTCGGCTACTTCCCAAAACGCTACCTGCCTGCACGGACACTGGCTCTCGGCACTGCGCTTCGGTTTAATAAAAAAGGCATCGCGGCCCGCCTTTCGTGACTATCAAGTTCGGTTTTATTTCAAGATTTTGTTTCAAAATACGGACAAAAGGTGGTAGACGATGAGCGTTGTTCAGAGGTCTCGGTCACAAGGCAGGGCCTCACAAGAGGTCAACGCTGTACTCCCTCAGGCCTCTGGCTGTGTTTGGAAGTAAAACACAGAGTTAAACCATACATTTGCTCTACTCCAGACTGGATGCAATTGATTTTAACTGACTATCTGATCTCTGCCAAGAATTTTATTTCATTAAGAAAATGATATTATGGAGCATCTGAGATCATAGAGCAGACTAAACTAAACGTAACGCCAGAGGAGCTCCGGGAGCGCCGCGCTCTGAAGGTTTCATTATTTGCAGATGGAATATGAAAAGGAAAGAGGGCAGGGATCGGCCGGGTGGGGATCCTGGCCAGCCCGCTGCCCGCTGCCCAGGCTGAGCGCACGGCCAGGAAACGCCCCTCCCCATTGCGCGCCTTCTCCACAAGGCGGTGAGCACCTTCCTTGAAGGAACCCCTGGCACCAGGACCGAAGCGGAGCAGCCGTGCAGCGCGGGGCCCCTGGGGTAGGAGCGCACGGTCCCGGACCGGGCTACGGACGCGTCCCGGGAAACGCGTTCAAATGCCCCGGGAAGCCCATCGCGCCGAGGCGCGCCGCAGGCGCGCGGATCCATCAGCGGACCGGAGATCAATTAAAAGCAGCTTAAGCTGGCGGCCAGGGACAACGCTAAGATTCCGGGCCCCGGTGCACTCCGGGATCCACAATGCGCCCTCCGCGCGCAGAGCCGCAGCCCGCGGGTCGCTAGTGACTAGACGCCGTCCACTTTGGGCCCGCGGGGACCCCGGTCCGGAACTGCAAGGCGACGTGGGGCGCGGGTGTTTGGTCGACTCCGAGCCCCGGCGCTGACGGGCAGGACGCGGGCCCGGCCCACCGGCTCCGCCCGAACCGCCACAGAGGGCGCGGCGCAGGGTCCCCCGCGGTCGCGGAGCCACTCGACACACATGACCGTTCCCGGGGCAGCCAGGCGGCGTCGCCTCCCCAGGACAGAGGTCGCCGCCGGCGCCCCCGAGGACGGGGGTCCCTGTTCTCTTGGGCGGAGCCCTCCAGGTGGAGGCGCACAGGGACCGGCACCTGGGGTCGCCCCGCATCCCCGCGCACCACAGACTGGACGGAGCCGGGGAGCGCGCCGCGGGCCCGGGGAGGGCAGCATCGCGGACCCGGGAGACAGCAGCGCCATCCCCCCAACCCGCGACCCACCTCGCCTCCCGCGGCGCCAGCGGCCCTGGCCGAGCCCGAGGTCCACGCAGTTGAGCAGCACGAGCGCGAAGGGGAAGAGGCGCAGCCGCATCGGGGCGGGCGGGTCGGTCCGTTCGGATTGGGCCGGGTCTCGTCGGTTCGGTCCTCTCGGTTAGCCCGGCGCCGTCAGAGCGTCGCCCGCGGACCGGGCAGGAGCCAGAACCCGGAGCGCGACGGGCAGTTGGGCAGTCGCTCCAGCACCGCGGCGGAGCCGGAGCCGTGAACGCGCGCGCGGGTCTGGGCGCGGTCCGGCTCGGGCTGGGTCCCGGGTCGGCGCCGGGTCTCGCTCCGGGCGCGGGTCTCGGGCGGGGCTGGTCTCGCCGTCGGCCCCCCGTCCCCGTCCGCTCGGAGGCCGAGTGCGCTCGCCGGTCCGCTCCGCGCTATAAGTAGGTGGCGCGGCTCCCGTCCGCCCGCCCGCCCGGCGCCCCTGGGTCCTAACGCCGGCGCAGTCCCCAGGTCCCGACCCCGGGGACGGCGGGCAGCCTCTCCTGTCTCGGCCTCCACCACCGAGGCGCAGGCCACGCCCGCGGCGCTCCCGCCCCAGCTGGGGCTTGGCTGGGGAGCGGACGCGAGCGGGATCGCGGGGAGGAGCGGCCGGGCGCCGCCCGCGTGGGGGTCGGGGCACTGGTACACGCGTCCCCCGCCGGCGCCCCGAGCGGACCCAGACGCCGCCCGCACCGATCCAGCCTGCGAGGCGCGGCGCGAGTGCGCGAGCGAGGTCCCCCGGAGCGAGGGTGCTCCATGTGCCCGAGGGCGACTGTCTCGCTGTCGCCGCGGCGCCCCAGGACCCTGGCACCCGGGTCCACGCCGGCCCGGTCCCGGTCCCGTCCTGGTCCGGAAGGAAACCCCGCCGGGCGCGGGCCACGAGCTCGTCCAGGCCTGCAGTTCCCGGGCTCCCCGCACACGCGCGCGGCACAGGGCACCGCGCTCAGGGACCACGCACGGGCCGGCACGACCGGCCCGCTGCAGCCGAGCCTCGGGACCCAGCCCTGCGGCTGTCCGACCTCAGCCAGGACTCTGCAGGACAAAGCTATGAGCTCCTTCTGCGGCGGCTGCCTTCCCGTGTCCTGTCCTCCTCGGCCCTGTCCTAGGGCCTGCGGCTGCGCTTAGACTTTTTACCCTGGGACATTTTCAGGTTCTTGAGCCACGACCATCTGCAGAAGAGCCCGCCTGCCCTGCCCCTGCCAGGGGCACTGAGGGGCCTGTCTGGCCGCAAGCCTGGGGGCTCTGCGCCTTCCCACCCTCCCCCCCGGGTCACCCCAGGCCCCTGGTTCTTGGATGTTAACTGTTGATAATGCAGCCCCTTTTTGCCATTCGCTGAGCAGTTTTCATGATTTCAAGCACCCAGGAACGTGCTTGTTACTAAGAGGCACAAGCCCAGGAGACCTCGGGCACCTTCACCTTTAGGCTGGCCCTCTGCCTCCTTTCACCCGGGCTCTACGAGAAGTTCTCGGGCTTCGGTGCTAGGTTCCCCGCACCAAGCCTGCTGGGCACTCCTGCTCAGCCCAGTTTCACAGGCGGACGCTGCCCAAGGCCCATCCCACCGCCGCTGACCCACAAGCTCCGTCCAGTCTGTACCAAAGTGAGCCAGGCTGGGCCAGGAAGGTGCTCTGGACACTGCCTTGGTGCTGTGCTTCATGCAGATGGCTCCCGCACAGTCCTGAAAAAGGATGGACACGGAGGGACAGACAGGTGTTCCCCCTCTGACACTTGTGCTTCGTGGGGACTCCGGAGTTGCTTGGCTGGATGTGCCCGCAGCACCGGAGGCTGTGCCTGCCCGCGATTTCCATGCCCTGCCGGTACCGCAGAGCCTCTCAGCATCAGCACCTAGGAGTCCCTTCTGCTCTTCCTGCTGTAAGCAGCACTTCGGCTACTGTCCTCAAGGGCTCCTTACCTTTGCTTACATGTTCCCAGAGCAGGACAGCAGGCACAGCTGGCTGGCCATGGGTGTGGTGTGTGTGTCCCCTGGCTTCCTGTGGCACCCATGTACTGGACAATGAAAAGCCTATGTCCTGCCTGCCAAACAGTGTTTTCTGATTTTGATGCTCAGAGGCAAAAAGTGGTACCTCAGTAACATTTTAGTTCACATTTCTTTTTTTAAGTGAAACTGTGTGTCCTCAACATGTTTACTCCGCTTGTGTTGCCTTTTCCAGGAACTCTCTGAGAGTCAGTTGCTGTTTTTTCTGGAGTGTTTCTGGGCATTTGTTTCTGTCCTGTGGAGTGTGGCTTTCCTGGTGAGGATGATGTTCTGTGCCTTGAGGTGCAAATGTTTTCCAGTTTTGTCCCTGTCTTCCATTTCGCCTAACATCTGTTAGTGTACTGACAGGTAAAAACTTCTGAGTATGAAGGTTTTGGATCTTGCCCTTTGTAGCTTCTAAAGTCAGGTTTAAAAGGGCTGTTTCCCTACTAATGTCTTTACTGTCTCATGGCTTGATAAGACGTCTCCAGTGTGAAGAACCAGGGGGCTTAATGGTTTTCAGACTGGGCCTTGGGGAGAATACAGCAGATTCAAATTTTCTGAATCCTTCCTAAGTATTTATGTTCACAGATTTGGTTGACTCTGGCACTGATTTCTGTTTTCATTAGCTAATTCATTTAGAGTTTTCTTATCTTTTATGTTATCAGATATTCATATTCTTATTTTTAAAGTTTCCCACAATCTTTTATTCATTCTTGGTATTTGTTGATGCCGCCTGGCCTCTTCCAGGCTAGAATTTATCCTTTCATTGCTCTGGAACAAATGCTGGCATTTGTACCATTATGTCTATACTGAAAGTGTACGTATCCCTTTTTAAATATAAACTGAGCATCGATTTTGCTGGTTGCATGGGCAGAGTATGTTCTTTTATTATGTTATGGATGATGTAATTGAATTAATATGAAAAATCTTCACCGAGGTCATGGACTGGGCATTATCCAGGCTAATTTGTTGTTTTAAAAAGTTGTATCACAGTCACTTATTTAGCATTTGAGAAATGTGTAAACATTTGACTGCTGGAGTGTTGATCTGTGCTCTGCTGCTGGAGAGCTCATCTAGGCCTGCTCCGATAGGACTGGCTTATCTGCTGTGCAGCCCGAGGAAGACATCCAGGAGACAGCTTGCTAGGCTTCAAAGGAAGTCCTCGCCAGGCCAGCCAAGCAACCGAGGACTCAGACTTGGCTGAGGTTCTACCCACACCGCCTTCTGTAACCCCACAGTCCCTAGCTCTTTCTCGCTATGTATGTGAATGCAGTGTGGGAGGGAGGTGTTGCCATAGCCAGTGAAGGGGACGCTCAGAGGGTCTCGCAATTTAAGGGTTAGGTTCTGTTATCTGTGTTCCCTGTGTCTGTGACACGTTCTACTGCTTGAGATAAACCATGAGCCCTTCGGCCCAGTGCCAGTGTCCAGAGCAGGCACAGCACATGTCCTGATGAGGCGGCCTGAGCCCTGGTGTCACACACACGCACACACACACACACGCACACCCT
Source organism: Dinomys branickii (assembly GCA_004027595.1). Taxonomy (NCBI): domain Eukaryota; kingdom Metazoa; phylum Chordata; class Mammalia; order Rodentia; family Dinomyidae; genus Dinomys; species Dinomys branickii. The sequence continues at coordinate 156,527 of PVLD010002125.1, forward strand.
CAGCAGGCGTACGGGAGTGCGTGGCAGACACTTGGTGTATTTGTTTCATTTCTTATTCTGGTTTATGTTTTCACCCTTGTTTTCTCTCTGCCCTGTTCTTCTCACCTGTGTTCCATGTGCTTATCTTATGGTATGCATCTCTGTCAGCCATTAACCTTGGAGCAACATGGGAAAAATGTTTTCAGTGATAAAAGATCTCCAGCCACAGGTCAGAGGACAGTGTGGGCTCCTCCACTTATGAAGGGGATGGGCACACTGGAGTGGCAAGCATGGCAGGGCACAGAGCCCATCCAAATCTGATCACTGCCGGACTCCAGAAGCCTCTGCCGGACCCCAGTGATCCTGCAGGCATCCAGTAGGTGATATCAGTTTAGAGTAATGTCCAGCAGTCCCCGAAACATTCCAGGAAGGTTTTCTCTCCCTCCTGGAAACACAGGGTCTCACCAAGAGAGTTGGGTACTCCATCCTGCACATCGGGTCAAGGAAACACTTTCCGCTGTAGTCACACTTCAAGTTATTGACACCAACCATCATTTACGTTTTTTCCCGGGTCTGATGAGAACATCAAGTCTTGGTGTTCTCTCCTTACTGTCCCACAGATGACATGCTCATGCCTGGTTTCACATCTCCATGGAAAGGCCATGAGTGGCGTGACTCAGCTGAGATGCTAGAAGGACTGGGAGTCTTCGTACAGCTGTGGTGGCCACAGGACCCCACCACCTTCAGCCTCTCAGGCAGCCAGAGAGGGGGAGTAGTTTGTAAGCCAAATGCCACCAGATACTGTGTGACAGCCCCCTGCGGACCCCACTGGGGTCTCCAGGGCTGTCCAGCCTCCCGCCGTGGAAGAGTTTTGAGCAGGAACTGACTGAGAGGGAGATGCACACGACCTTAGGGGAGGGAACTGGGACAGCATTAGAACCTGAAAGTCTTTCTGGGGAAGAGGCAAGGGACAGAGCAGCTGACTGGGCGCTCCCGGCCCCTCCTGCTGCCCTGGCCTCACTCGAGATGAGTCCTTCCTTCAGTCCTCTTCTGCTACCACACAGCACTCCTCCTTGGACCGCTGGCTCTCAGCTCCACTGCAAGACCTGGGTCGGGTGACAAACCTCATCCACACCGGGTGGCTCCCTGCCCCGATGCTGCTGCTGCCCTCAGGTGCGGAGATGAGCTCTTACGTCTGAGGCCCCATCTTGCAATGCAGTCAGATCAATGTGGAGCCCCTGTCAGTTCTGACAACACGGCACTCAGCAGAGTCAGATGGTGAGCTGTGACTGTCATGATCTTCCTGGGTGACGTTCTGTTTCCTGTGGGATTTTCATCACCACCTTACCATCTTTGCGGTTTTCCATCCTTGCCGTACATTCAGAGCCCCAGCTCCCAGTGGTTCACTTCCCCCGGGAGGCCACCTGACTGGAATGCTTGGGGGCTCTGGGGAGGCTCTGGTGTGCTCAGCACTGACCACCAGGGCTGTCGCCCCGGGCCACCCTACACATTTCCTGGGTAGCCCTTGCCTGCCCCTAGGGACTGCGTCTCATAATGTCCACCTTCCTCTCAGTCCTTCGCTTCACTGTAGGGCTTTTGCTCACGATTTCCTGAAATGTTCCATATAGGAAAACTGAGGGGCTTTGCAGGTGTACAAATGTCTTCATTTGGGGCTGGGTATATGGCCGGTGGTACAGCGCCTGCCTGGCAAGTTCAATGTCCTGAGTTGGATTCCTGGTACCCGCCCCAGTGGTCCTTTTCACAACTCATTGTGTAGACATAGAGTCCTAGGTTGAAGTCACTGTATTTAGCTTTGCCTTTTACCTTCCAGTAGTGTTGGGTAGCCACCGCGCTTCTCATTACTGACTCTTCTTTGTTGCCTTGCCTGCCTCTCTTTCCTGGGGGCTTCAGTTCTGAAATTTCCCTGGAAGTCCACGGTGGGGTTTTTCCTCATGGCACTTTCTGGAAGCCAGGCATCCTCTTGTGCCCATAAATGTGTGCCCTCCAGTTCTGGGAGCCCCATTCAATGACTTTAGGGATAATTCCCTCCCCCGCATTTCCTCTCTTCCCTTTGGGAGTATCTGCTGTTCAGGTACTGTACATTTGAGAACAGTCTTCTAATTTTCCTGTATTTGCTCCGTTGTTTTTAATCTCTGTCATTTCCCTACTTTCTAGAATACTCCCTTCACTTTATCCTCCAAGTGTTCCAGTGAGTTTTCCATAAACACGCATTTTTCTTTTTAAAAATCTCTTCCATATTGTACGGTGTCTTTCTATATTGCTTTTCTCCACGCTTGTTTTGGACTTTATCACTCATCTTTGAGAGTTCCCTTGGCATTTAGTAGTTCGGGGACGTTTGCGGATGTTTAAAAGTAGGAGCTAAAAGGCTGATTAAAAACCTGTGACACTGGGTGATGCTTGCCAGCGGGAACTTTCCTTATAGTAAGAACAGACCACCAGCGAAGGGACACATTTACTGAGGGACATGAAATTTAGGTTATTTCACTATTTTCACCAGCACTAATCAAGTTTCCCAGAGAGCAGATTGCCAGGCTTTTCCCAAAAAAGGGACTGATGGGAGGACAGCGTTGGGGTGAGTACTGGGCCCCCTCTCCGTGAGAGATTCCATCGGCCCCGCAGTGCTTCTGGGGGTCCGTGCGGTCGCTCTTCCCCGGCGCTCCCCACCCTCCGTGCGGACGCTCCTGGAGTCTTTCCTGTCTACACCGCCAGCAGGCTGAGGTGTAGGGGTGCAAAGAAAGAGGGTTGCTTTTCCCTCATGGGATTTTCATTCCAACAGAGGAGATAAATGATGAGAAATAAATACATACCACGTTGTGGTGTTTTCCCAAAGGTTTGCTTTTATTTTAGACTTTTCATTTTGATGCAGTTCTTAAAAGCTCTCCCATACACTCCTACACTCAAATAATTGTTATCAGTTATTTGAATTTTATCTCACTGGCTTTATCATCCCCTTTATTTCTACAGCTGTGCGTTTTTTACAAATTGCTGCGGAGTAAATTTAAAACATCATCTGTTACCCTGGAACACTTCAGCAGACACTTCGTGAGACTGTCACCCACTCCTATGGCCACACATTTAGTAAACTCAACCATGGATCCAGTGTGATCATCTAAGCACAGCAGGGTGTACAGTTGGCTGCTGGGTCACAGGCCCTGCCCCCTGGATGCACCGCATCGGGACCGCATCCAGAATCGCATACTCCGCCCCCACAGCCTGGAGCCCTCTGCAGCGTGGCCACCGCAGTCACCCTGAATGTTCCTTGGCCCCACTTTGTCTGGGCCCCTCAGCGCTGGACTGGGGTTTTGCCTTTCTGGGGAGGAGCTGCGAGTGGGGCGGGTGCTGCCTCCTTCTCGGCGCACTGCCACAGCAGGAACAAACGTATCCTCCCCACATCACCAGGAAGGAGGCCTGGTCCCTGCCTTCATGGTGCTTGTGGGGATGCATCTGTGGGGAAGGCAAACGGTGATCGTGGGCGACACCGAGACTGTCAATATTCTCTTGCTCATCAGACTTACACACGCCACTTTTGACGTCCGCCGGGATCCTGTCTGCTCCACTGCGGCTCTGGCAGTTGCTGTCTGACTTTCTAACCTGTTGTCTCCTCTGCATTTCTTGGCTGCCCCTCTGCTGTGAGAAAAGGCTTCCTACTTCTGGAGGTCGCTGAGACCCCGGCTTCTCACTTTGCTCATTGCACAGCCCCAGTACTTACTCTGACGCTCCATCCACTCCAGATTTGGTCTTCGGGGTGTGAGCTACATTCCGTGCCCTTCTGACATGTGCCCCTTCTGACATCTGACCACCTGACTCAGCTCTCGTTCTGCATTCCAACCTTGGAATGAGCTTTCCTCCAGGCAACCTTGATTCCACCTGTGGGTCCAGGCCCCAGTGAAAGAGTCAGAACCTTCTGAGAGCTGATGTGCTCTCAGGCACCTGTGAGGCCTCCCTCTGCTGTCCAAGTGTTCCCGCCCACTAGTGACACCCTGTGCGGTGGTGACCAGGGGACTGCGGGGCCAAGCAGCGGCCGGGGCTCTGTGGCAAAGGCCAGGAAACGCCTCGCAGAGAAGGGTGAGGAAGGTTACGTCGGAAGTGAGGAAAGGTTAAGGTTAAGTCGGCAGGGAGCTGCTTCACAGCGGGCACAGCAAGATGACACAGGCAAAGGACTGCAGAGGCCAATCGCACAGCAAGCAGTTGGGCGGCAAGCAGCAGTGCGGGCGTCACCTTCCTGCGCTGAATACTTCGTTCTGAAGAAGAGAGGGTGACGTGGTCCGTCCCACCAAGGAAGAGAACCACTCCAGCAAATCGGAACAGCTCAAAGAAAACACAGTGAACAGGTCAGGTGCATGTGTCAGTATGAGGGTGTGGCATGTGTCGGTGTGGTGTGTGGGTATATGTGTGTGTCTGTGTGGTGTGTGTGTGAGTGCATTGTGCCTCGGTGTGTGATGTGTGCAGTGTGTGAGTGCAGGTGTGTGTGTGTGTGTGTTATGTTTGAGTGCATGCTTGGCAGTGTGTGATGTGTGAGTGCATGTATGGTGTGTGTGTGTGTGTGTGTGAGGGGTGTGTCTGTGTGTGTGTGTCATTCTGTGGGACACAAATGATGCCTGGGATGGAGACAGCATCACACGTGGCAGGTCATCGTCACTGTTGTTCCCTTTGCCACGTCTGTGCAGTGATGGGGGCCATGGCTTTGCTGGCACTGATGGGGCTCCGGGCAGTGACAGGCATCCACTCCAGAGGCCTCCACAGCCCAGTGCAGCACCCAACATGGCTACTTGGGCAGCATGGGTGTCTGTTAGCAGCTGTGGATGCCTCACAGGTGGAAGCTGGGGTCATAAATGCATTTTAGTGAGAACACAAATTTACAGGTGTGGGTCCTGAGTACTGGCATGCGCACATCTACCCGACGTGCAGCTGTGCAGCCTGGCAGAGGTGGAAAAGAACCCGATAACAGTGGCACTAGGGAGGGCAAAAGCTTCTGCTTGGGACACTGGCTAAGGCTGATGCCAGCACCAGAAACACAACCCTAAAGCAGAGAGGCCGAGGTGGAGGGCACACGAGGAGGAAGCATGGATCTTAAAACAGGGACAACACCCTGCTAAACACAGCCAAGAAGACTTGGTAAAAACACAAAACCAGGGCTCATGGAGGAGCCCTGTCCAGGAGAGAAAATGTGCAGAGAACGACACTGATGCTGCCTGGCAGAGAGGCAAAGACCCACACAGAAGCCATTGCATGGGGTGATTCCTCCTGTCTAGAGAACCAGGGGCTAAGCCAGGGAGAAGGTCAAATCTCAAGGTCTGTAAAGCCAGGACAAGAAAAGGAAATGGTAATTGTTCCCTTAGCAGGACAGGAAGTAAAGCAAGTGGTTATGGTTGATACATTGTGTCAACTTGGGGAGTCTAGAGGTTTGGCTGAGTGACTCAGCAGGAATCCAGGGTGCTTACTTTGTATATATCCTGAGACTCTGGAAGAGGAGGATATGGAGATTGTGTGAGAGCTACACGCCCCCTGGGTGGGGTAGGCTGTTTATAATCTAAGGGAAAGAAAGAGGCTGCTTGCAGCCATTCCACCTTTTTTGCCGGTTGCTTTTGCTGTGCTCTGCTGCCATTAACAGTTTGCCTTCTGCCATGTGCCACTCTGCCTCTGAACCAGCCAAGTATGAACTAAGACCTCTACGAACTGTAAGCTAAATAAACCTTTCCTTCCTTCATTTTGGGTGTTGGGTATTTTGTCTTAGCAACGAGAAAAAAGTAACCAAGATAGAATTTGGTACCACAAGTGGGGTTGTTGCTGTGACTATACCTGACCATGTGGTTCAAGAGCCTTTGGAAATGGCTTGTGGGAAGAGTTTGGAAAGGTTCAGAGATGTCGCCTGAAAGGGATGTGCTGGAACACCTTCAGCTGTTCTGTATGGGAGATTCTGGTGAGAACTCAGAAGACCAGAAGGCCAATAGAGATCCTAGCAGTAAAGACTGGGTTTGGAAGGTTTCTGTTGGGAAGGACTGAATTGGTTGTTGAACTCCAGATGATGTATGTTATGGCTTGGCAGAAAGTTTGTCTGCATTTTGCTCGTATCCAGAGACTTTTCCTGAGACTGACATTAAGGGTGGCAGTGAACTAATTAATCTGGCAAAAGAAATTTCAAGGCAGTCAAATGTTGGGGAAGTGGCATGGCTATTGTTGGGGGCTTTTAGTCAGATTTATATTGACAATCAAGAGCAAAAAGCCCAGCAGGATGATTGTTGTGAGTTTGGCCAGAAAGGAAGCTCCAGTAAAGCTCTGCACTGCAAAGATGAGGCTGAGGAGATCTCTATTGCAATGAAGGAACAAGAGAATGGAAAAGATGGCCTGAGGGCATCACAAGCAGCAAGTCTCTATCCTCTGCAGCCTCAAAACTGTAAAGGTGAGAGACCTTGCCTTGAGAAAGAAGCCAAAGAGTGCCGTGTTCCAGAATGGTGGCAGTGGTCACACCAGGTTCCAGAATGGAGGCAGCATAGAGAATTTGTTCCTCAGAATTGGATTCAGTGTGCCCAGTGACCCAAGCACTCGACCCCTATGGCCAAGAGAGAGAAAAGTGTAGCTACTGCTCCAGATGGCAGCAGATCTTGGCATCATCCATGTGGCCCTGGCTTTAGATGCAAGGACAATGCAAGAGTTCTGAAGTTAAAGAGGCTTCCACCCTGATTTCAGAAGGCCTGGGAGGCCAGGGAATGTGCCCCTGAGAGGGCGGTGTGTGAAGCTGTGAGTGTGAAGCAAAAGGTGCCCTGCAGACCTCTGAAATTTAGAAAAGACAGGACCATGGATCATCTAAGGAAAGCTGCAAAGAGGGAGCAAAGCGAGCCTAAGAGAGAAGTCTTGGGAGCTATAACCACCAGAAGTGCCATAGGGGTGGACTCATGCAAGCTCTTTGGAGCTCACAATGTGCCACAAGTTGCTTCAGATGCTGGATGTGGAATTACAGGACACAATGTCAGCCCTGCTGGATTTTGGACTTGCTTTGGTCCCAATGCTCTATATTCCCCTGTTGGTGCCTTTTGGAATGGTAAATGTTTATTTTGTGCCTTTAAATGTTGGAGGTGTTTAATTTTCATTTGTATGGGGGCAAAATGTTATGGTTCTAATATAAGCATGTCTTTGTATCTGGAAACTGGTTTAAAGAAATGTGTCTGGTTGCCAAGTTGACAAGGGGTGGAATGTTATGGTTGATACATTGTGTCAACTTGGGGAGTCTAGAGGTTTGGCTGAGTGACTCAGCAGGAAGCCAAGGTGCTTACTTTGTACACATCCTGAGCCTCTGGAAGAGGAGGACATGGAGATTGTATGAGAGTTACACGCCCCCTGGGTGGGGTAGGCTGTTTACAAGGTAAGGGAGAAAAAGAGACTACTAGCAGCCATTCCTTCCTTTTTGCTGGTTGTTTTTGCTGTGCTCTGCTGCCATGAACAGTTTGCCCTCTGCCTTGTGCCACTCTGCCTCTGAACCAGCTGAGTATGGACTGAGACTTCCATGAACTGTAAGCTAAATAAACCTTTCTTTCCTTCATTTTGGGTGTTGGGTATTTTGTCTCAGCAATGAGAAAAAAGTAACCAAGACACAAGTATTTTATGGACAAAGATGTGAGCAACCCAGTCCCAACATGCAGCACTATTTGTCCACCCCGCCCTTTATCTGTGCTACTCTGTGAATGTTATCACAAAGATAGCAAAAGTGATTTAAGATGGGAAAGGCTCCAGAAATACATCAGAGTCCAAAGGCTAGAGATGACGGTGTTTGGAGACATCAGAAGCAACCCATGCTGTCAACCTGGAGACCGAGAAAGAAGCACTGGTGTCGTGAGGCATCAATCGAAGACAGCACAGTGAGAAACACGGACCAAACTCTCCATGTGGCAGGGTCTGTGCACACAGAGTGGGGAAGCACAGTGGGAGAGCTTGGATCAAAGGACAGCAGCAGTAGACTGATGCTGGCCAGAGCTCCCCCAGGAAGGGCACTTGAGGAGATGGGAACGAGCCCACCACTGAGAGAGCTAACGGCTCTGTATAAATAATGGACATCTCAGTGTCAGCCACAGTGAGCTAGTAATATGGCAAGGAAGGCACAGGCCACACAAGAACTCGGGAAGGGGCAGAGCAGGAAAACCACTCAGACCCTAAATGATTGTGAATTTTAATTTTCTTAGGAAGGAGAGAGTCTCCTGTGGGGACAGAAGTAGAAATCCAAACCAGGACACACTGGCTGAGGAGTGCCCAGGAGGCCTCCTCCGTGTCCAGGTAGCTTGGGAGTGACCATCCCATCCCAGAAGTCCACTGTCTGGTGGTCCAGGAGCTGAGTGCTGAACTTCAGTATAGAGGACCCTGGACCAGTGGTTAGCTGTCAGAAGCCTGGGGATAAAGTAGCTACATCATGGATCCTCAGTGTCCCTGAAAATAATTTTTAAAATATGATGACTAGCAGAAAATGAAGGGTAGACTCACAGAAAAGAGTTACCGAGTGAGAGACAACAGGGAACCCACAAAGACGCAGTGGCAGCAGACGTCCGAAAAAACAACCAAGCACTAATACACTTGAGGACGTAAAGAAGCCCACAACATCTGGAGGGAATAAGACTGGCAGCGAGTGAGAGGGGAAAAGGCCAGCGGCGGGAGAGGGGCACTGAGGACAGTGGGGCGCCGAGAGGGGGCTCCTCCTCACACCCCAGGCACACATTCTCCCCAGTTCTCAGCACTGAGGCCCTGTCCTGCAGCAAATACCCGTGCTTTGCGTGTTCATTTGGCACACCCTGCTTCCTCTAAACAGCACCTTGCCCCTCCAGCCCAGCTTCTGCCAATCTATAGGCAAGGCTTGTTGCCTGCAGCTCCAAGAGTGCTGCCCAAACCCGCCCAACATCAGAAGCACCGTTCCTGGCCTCCAGACTGACCCAGGAGAGAGCTCCTCCCCAAGACAAACCACGAAGATGGAGCTGGGGAGCTGTCAGGAGCCAGCAAGGCTGCTACACTTGTGGGCCACAGACCTAGAGGCTCTCTCAGGGTCAGGGCACAGGGGTCCCCAGTACAACCACTCTGCACAAACTGGGGTGAACCTGAGTTGTTGTGGGACATGGCTGCTCCGGAAGACCATAATGAAGTCAATCAGACGGCAAGCTTAAACACCGCATGGTTTCTCTCAGATGAGAAACCCTAAATACAGAGAGCACAATAAAAGTGGGTGCTAAGAAGTAGGGAGGCGGAGCCTTCTCAGAAGGGAGGGCTCGAGGCTGGAAAGAAAGGACTGAAAGCAGAACTGCAATGTGTGCTGCACATGCACCTCCTCCCCAGGAGGAATCTGACCCTTATGTACTGCAAATACGTACGACTAAAAAAACTGAAAAACAAAAAGAAATCCAAAACCAAGAAAAGAGAAGCCAAAGAAGGAAAACAAGATCCCCTCAGCATTCCCTAAATTACCACAGAGCTCGATCCAGGGGTGATTGGGGACGCCTGCCACTGAGGCTGGCACAGAACCTGCCCCTGCGTGGGCTTCCTTGGGCACCGTGCCTGTGACGACAGACTGCCGTCGGGCTAATACAAAGGCCACAGTCCTGCACTTGTGTGTGAGGGCCATTAGTAAGGAAAGTAAGTGTGACTTGAACACAGCCTTCCAATACTGAGAAAGTCCATCCGACCGATAACCAAAATGGCCACTAAGGACTCAACTCCCCCTCAGCCCTGGACAGAAGGACAGTCCTACCCTAAATGACAGAACAGGACAAGCAGGATGGTATCACGCTGCTAAATGCAGCACACATTCAAATCTTCTGAGTTGATCATTTCCACAATTGCCCATTTAATATTTTTAGACTGTGGCTAAAACTGCAGAAAACACATCAAGGACAGACTCCTGTGCCAAGGTTCCCACTGCCGCGGTTTGAATGTCGTGTCCAAGATCATGTGACATGTGACCTTGTGCCCCAGCAGTCTGAGCATGAGGACACCAGGGCTCCTGAAGGGTCCCCTGCCCTCACCGAGGCGTGGGAGCCCAGTGAGAAGGACCGGGTGGTCCAGAGTCCTTGTCTCCTGCAAGCTCCTTGTGTCACACAGCACAGCACAGAGGACCCGAGGACACACCTCCTGCACCCAAGCCACACAGACCCAGGGCGAGCGGCTTACCAGGTCTGAAGGGTCTTCAGAGCCCGGGCCGGGAGGCAGGTGCACATCCACAGCCTGAAGTGGTCGCACTTCATTTGCCAGTGCCGTCCCTTTCCCTCCTGGAGCCAGCCTGAACCGAACATGCTTGTAACTTGCAAGTGAAACAACCACATAAGCATGTATTGAGAGCCATCCCCTGCCCCTGCTGGACACCAAGAATAAAGCGTCTGAAAGACAGAATCCATCAGTCGTGGGGAAGGGACGTTTTAAAAGAGGAAATGAACAGATTTTAGAAAAATGAGATCAATCTGCTATCAGACTGCCCCTAATATACTCATCTTCTGCTAAGTGTCCCAGATACCACATCAGCTACCTTTTCCTGGTATCTGAATATTTCACTTTGCATTGAAGCTCCATTTGTGTGTCTTGGCTATCAGAAATCTGCATGCCTCTGGCAGCAAATGTCCACAAGACCTCAGGGTCAAATCGTAGGATTCAGGGCAGCTGGGAACAGCGCAGCTGGAAAGGGCAGAGGACCCAGGAGCTGGCTGGCCCACGAAGCTGGAGGGCTTAGAACAAGAGGGATCAGAGCCAACTCCACCCACCACGGGGGTCCTGGAAGCTCCATGGAGCTGCAGTGTAAGTCTCACTGAAGGCCGAGCAAGCTGGAGTCTGGAGTCCACAGGTGATGACACCTGGCTCAAGCAGAACCCAATGTCTCAAAAGCAGCCCACTTCTTCCTCCTTCCTGGTTCAGTCCCTCAGGCTGCAAGCCTATTGGTTGATGCCATGCCACTCAGGATCTTCCTATCTGGTTTGCTAGATAGCATGCCAATCATCCCTGAACATGCCCCCTTAGACCCGCCCAGAAATGTGCTTGCTCTCTGCTAGGTGACTTAATACATTCCCTCACATCGACAGCCAGGATTCATTGTCACTGACTATGCTGTGCCTTGGTGTCCCGGCTGTCTCAAGGGGGGGGGTGTTAGTTGAATGAAGCAACGAGTTAATGAAAAAAGAAAGAACAGCAAAGAAGATAAATTAAGAGAGAAATATGATAAATTTATGTATTTGTGGAATAAAGAGGTATAATACACAGTAGAGAAAAAGGGTGACGAAAAGTGGAAAACCCACATGTAGCAGTCACACAAGGACCCGAGCTCTTTGCTTCCCGTCCTTGAGGCAATTCTCTGGCTGCCCCAGGGCCTGTGCTGGCTGAGCGTTTGCGTCAGGGCAGTGTCCTTCCTCCTCTCTGCTCTGTCCCCAGGTGTGAGGACCACACGTGCTGCGTGCAGCTGCTTGTTACCCTGGGTTCTGGAACAGGAGGCGTGGGCAGCATGGCTGATGCTTGACCACTGTTGTCCACATCCCTGTGGCTGCAGGATCATTTGTTACCACAGCAGTGCTAACTTCTGCACCACCCAGCTGCTCTGAAGCATGAGCATCAAATATTTTACACATTAAACTCCAGACTTACTGTTTCCAGAACTACATGTTCCAAGATAAACTGATTCAGAAAAATATGCAACGATTTGAGATATAATTTGTCCATCTTCATGAGTCTGATTTACCAATATCAACATATATACAATCAAAGCGCATTGTAAAAACTCATCATGGGGATAATTCATGGATCCACAGGGCCTGAGAATGCAGGAAAAAGAATCATCTCAACTTCTGGCAGAGATTTAAATTGCTTTGCTCTCCTTGCAGGAAAAAGACTTTGCTTTTAAATGTTGAAAAATAAAAATCATAAGGCAGTCTGTGCGCGTAGGGGATACTACCCCTTTCCTCGCCACCATCACCATAAAAATATTTACACACTATAAATATCTTGGTTTGGTTTCAGGGCCCAGCTGGTCATCTGATAGTTCAGTAATGGTCTCAGTGCAGAAAGAAAAATATGTTTCTTGGTTTTAGAGGAAAGAAAAGGAAAACAACTCCAATGGTTGCATTTTTTAACTCCAAGCTGCAAAGGAAATGTTTTCTCTCATGAAAAACCAGGGAAGCAAGACTCCCTAAATTTTTATACAAAACAGAAAAACAATAGCAGCCTACTAGATGGTGCCACCAGGTGCCATCCTGGGAGATCACCTTAAAAGGTACTGCTCAGGCCCGGAGATGCACCAGGACTGTGTGTGCGTGCAGCGTGCATCTCACCTGCCTTTCTGTTCAAACCACGGGGGGACATCTAGACACAAATGAGGAAGGAAGACTCTGGGGTTCACTGGAGCCTCATTCCAAGGAAGCCTCTCCATTTGTTCCTAACAGGCTAAGCACAGACAAAATAACAAGGGAAACATGCTGCTCGCTGCATCCCGCACCCTCCGCTGCCAGGCTGGACCTGGTCGAGAGTCAGCAGAGTCTGCCAGCTGGGAGCCCGGCCCTGCCAGGGAGGGCAGTCCTGTGCACCATTCATGCCCTCAGTGTCCCGTCCCTGGGGTGCAGCCTGCCATTCCCGCCATCCAAGGGGCACCAGCAGGGTGGGAAGAGGACTGTGGATGCAGAGAAAGATTTAGACCCAAGGATTTTCTGTTTGTGAGTTTTTAAACAAGTAGGTTCAGTTTCCTTTCCTCTTTAGGAAACACTCTGTTCTGCCCCATTTTGGTAGCAATTCAAGATTAACAAGATCCGTCCCCACACAGATCCTGTCACCTGACTGTGCCCTTGTGGAGGTGGAAACCAGCGTGAATGAACTGAGAGCTGCCTGCAAGAGGCATCTGAACTGAGGACCCACACTGTCCTCTATGGGCACCTCACTTCAGTAGCCAGGGTCTCAACAGGTCACTGCCTAGCTGGGGAGCAACCAGTCTTCTTTCACCACAAAGGACCGTGATGCAGCCTAGAGAGATGGACCCAGGACTTGGCCAGGACTTCTCCCTCGGTCCTCAGCACGCAGCCGCATCTGCGCGGCCCCCATATTCAGGCGAGCTGCAGACATGCGCCTCCCCTGCAGCCAGCACATCTGGGGCTCAGGAAGACTTCCCGGTGCTCCGGAGGAGGAGAAGGCGCCCTTCTTCCTCGGTGTTGCCCCTCCCTCCTGCTGTCCTCTTCCTCCCTCCTTCCTCCTCCTTCCTGCCCTCCCCCTTTCCACTCCTCCTCCCGCCTTCCTTGCACTCTCCCTCCTTCCTTCCCTTCGTTCTTTCTTCTTTCCTTTCTCCCTCTTTGTATCTGTCTTCTTTTCTGGCCAACCCGTGATCTTGTGTAGGGGTCACGAGCTCAGAGCTCTCCCAGCTGTGGGGATTCAGCAGCAACTAAGTAAGGAGCAGGGACCTGAGAGCGGGAACCTGAGAGACCATGGCTGAGACTGGGTTCTGACCAAATTTTTTTGTGTGAGAGTTTGACCCATGAAAGCCAAATCCTTCCATTTTTCCAGAGAAATGATGTTTCATTCAAAATTCAGGCAAGTAGGACAGACAACTCCAAATTGTTGTGACATATCCCGGCATCTACATGTAGCTACCAAAGATAAATCTTTAACATAAATGCACAGATACGCACTTTCTGATGAAGCCCATAGCCTTCAGTTGATGAAGAAAGTGAATGTATTTCTCTAGATGTATATGTGGATACAGTTAGCCTCTTAAGACTATTCTCCTTAAATTACACCCTAACCTTTCCCAGAATTTCAGGACACATTCAGCTTGTTGCCCTCAGGCTATTTAATGTTGTGATGACTCATGTCTTTACTCATTTTTTCATCAAATATTCATTGGATGCTTACGCCTAGCGGGTGGGTATAGACAGAGAAGCGACACATGGCCCCCGCCTACCAGGAGCTCACAAACCACTCTGGTAACCTGACACACATAAGAGTGTTAAAACTCTGTTATACAAACATATTGACTGCAAAGAGACAAATGTCACTGGACCGTTTTAAACGTCAGTTCTCAAACCTGTAGTCCTAGCTAGGTGTCTTGGTTACTTTTCTCTCACTGCTGAGATAAAATACCCGTCTCACAGTTTGTGGAAGTTTCAGTCCGTACTTGGCTCGCTCGAAGGCAGGGTGGCACATGGCAGAATTCATGGCCATGGAAAACAGCAAAAGCAACACGAGCAAAAAGGGGAGGAGGAGCAGGGAGCAAACTCCTTTCCCTCCTTTATATCGTACACAGGCTATCCACCCTAGGGTGGGTGCAGCACTCACACCCATAATCCCAGCATTGGACCAGGAATCAATCATAAACTCTGGAAACCCACCCCATGACTGCATGAGGCTTTGGGGAGACATCCAGACACAAACCATAACACTAGGTATAGTGACACACCTCTGAAATCTCAGCTACTCGGGAGGCTGAGCCTGGAAGATTGCAGGTTTGAGGCACCCTGGGAAATGCACTGAGATCTCCATAAGATACAGATGGCTGAGGATGTTGCCCAGTGGCAGAACACTTGCCTTGCATGCATGAGGCCATGGGTAGAAAAATCCAGTCTTCTTAGCCTTCCAACCCCTACCTCCTGCGTCCCCACTCTACCTGCTCTTTGAATCTCCTGTCCTAAGTATTCCATCTGCTGAGGGAGCTGGGTGTGTCTGTTGTCCACTACCACTCACTAAAGTCTATTTATCTGACAAATTGTGCACATCGAGGCATAGCACGTGGCCTCCTTCTTGGACACTCATGGCGTGGGGACTGAGCAGCTACAGAGGAAGTGACGCATGCGTCCGAGTGCCTTCTTTCTTCCTTATCCAGGACTTGACCGGCTCTCTCATCGAGCCAGTCACCTCTCATATGCAGGTAGAGCCTAGCCTGGCGTGACGTTCACCCATGAGGAAATAATGAAATTAAATCCAGTCTCTAAACTGATGAAAGTGTGTCATTGGCTCTAGAGATATCCCAACTTAAAATCTAAGATGCAAATAAGTGTCCAAAACTTGGCTAAAAAGGGGAGATAGAATAGAAGCTTTCTCATGTCAGAATGAGAAATCTCTGCCTGTAATTTGCATTCATTTCCAGAGTCTTGTGTGGTTTTAAATCAACAGGACATGAGGGGGGTTTTCAGTTGTGAGATAGTAACTATCTATCTCTCTGGAGTACATTCTAAGCCACTGTTGAAAGATGGTACTCAATGAACATCTGTGTCTCCAGTACTGTGTTAGATTATTCACCCAGCAGTTTCCAGGGAGGATGGTCACCTTCCTGGAGAAGGAAAAACCTATGATCACACAGCAAGCTGCACTGACTCACTGTCGAGGCCACTCAGACCTGGGTGTAGACGCAGGTCTGTCCAAGCCTGGTTTAGACCGCTCCCCCACGCCAAGGAGACTCTCACTCTCTGGATCATGATTTCAGCTCTAGATCTCATGGCTGCAGCCTGGTCCTTTGGATACGGCTCTACCTGATGTATTTTTGTTGATAGCTTTGCTTCAATCTCAGTCATGGCCAATATCCAGGGCAAAACACCTATAATTGCCATCCCTGGTAACAAACCGGCTGTAACAGAATCCAGTGTAAGCACAGGCAGGGTGTGATTGGTTATGCTCTGTACCTCACTGTGGGAGTGGGCAGCTTCACTAGCACCAAGGATGGGTGAATGTGATGAATATCCACTTCACAATGCAAAGAGACAAGTTGTCACTCACCACTGTGAGCGTTGTCCCAGGCACATGCATTTCAGCCTGGTTCTGGCCCTTCTCGGCCCACACTGCACACTGCCTGGGATTAATCAGGGCATGCTGAGGTAGTTCTGTGTGTCTACTGGATGCTTTCTACCCAGCATGCACTATTACTCATTAAGAAGAGCGTGTAAAGAAGTAGTCATGTGTGGCCTCCTCAGGTTATCAGATCTGCAAAGTTCCGTGCTCAGCCTGGAAGTGAAGGGGGTACAGTGTGGTCTGGAGCACTTCCCACCCACCTGCCTCAGGCTCCCTGAGCAAAGGCTGGGGCTCTGGTGAGAGCAAGTCCTGGTGCATGGTGACTCGGGAATGTAGAGGAATAGATGCAGGCAGTGACCTCTAGCATAGCTGGTCAGGTAGGGACAGCTCAGCAGCAGAGCCTGAAACTGAGCCACCAAGCTCAGGCTTTCTCCAGAGCCAGCCCTCTCCTGGAGGTTTGCTTATGCCTCTGGAGGCTACTGTGAGATCTGAAGAAGGTGCGGGTGCCTGTGAGCATCCATCTGGCCCCTCCCTGCACCCAGGGTGACAGTGACAGTGACAGGAGGACCTGCCTGCTGCCCGTGTGGCCACATGGCCACTGCACACTCCATCCCTAGACCCGAGGAACTGAGCATCTCAGGAGGCTCCTGGACAACACCAGCACCTCATCCTTGGAGCCCAGCCTGGCCCCCAAAATTAAGAGATGCTGGTGATATTTTTCTAGGATATTTGGAAACCATTCACAGTGGTGTTTTCCTTCAGTTTGGCTCCATCTGCAAGGATCTGGTGTTAACATGTGTAGGATACAAATGTTCTTCCTCCAAGATGTTTGCACATCATCCCTGCTCTGAACTCCAACTGGTTCCAGTCCACATGGGGAGAGTCGATGATGTCTCCGTGTCCATGCGACCATCACCCTGGGTTTTCTCCCCAACATCGTCTCTGACCCTTTGCTTAGCTGCCGTCCCAAGCTCCCCTCTTCTGGCATTTGTAAATTTAAATACTAGTTCTCATCAAAGAGAGTTTCTGATGCTCAGGAGCTTTTGTGTCCAGAACTGTATGGAATTTAAACACCCTGTGTAATACATTCCCCAACTAAACAACTGAAACAGCCATAAATCTTTAGCAGCACCTTAGATTTTTTTCATTTTTACCTATAATTACAGGAAATTTCATGTGAAATAAGAACAGTAAATTTGAATAGAATTTTTAACGTTCTGTCACCTGAAGTAGAATGGACTCATTCCCACTGTGAACAGTCCCAATTATGGACTTAATTTTCCTAAGTATGGTCAAGTATGCTTTTAACATTGCATTTTATTTTAAGAACTTTAAATGCTCTTGATCTGAGGAGGACACAGTACCACTAAGCAAGTCCTTCCTAGCACCGCTTACACAGCTCTTTGGTCATGTGTGGGTGGGGGGAGTGTGTAAGGAGTGGATAGAGAGAAGGTATAGTGGACTGACAACTGGTGGTCAACTTATGACCCGCAAATGAACTGATTATGTGCGGTGCTGGGTGTGGGAGGCCCACCTGGGGATTGTTGCCAGCAGCCTAAGAGGCAGAACTGGAGAAGGAAAAGGAGGCTGTTGGGAGTAGAGAAAGCCTGTTGGATGCTGGTGGAGGCTGTAAGGAACTGTTGGTTCCGCTGGAAGAGCTTATCATGCTGGCTTTCCTATGAAATTGGCTGTTTTCATCCTCCAAGGAGCTCAGGACCTTTGTTGGCTCTGAGAATGGCTTTGGTTCCCTTTGGGAGAGCTCTGGTCGTCACTTTGAGCATCACTTCCTGGCTCCGGGGGTGAAGATGGTGCATTGTCAGTTTCCTGGAGTAGCTTGCTGCATTGGCTTTTCTGATGGGAACTCAGACATCTTGATCATCGGAGGAGCTTAGGACCTCACTGTTGCTGAGGATGGCTGTGGTATCCTTCAGGGGAGCTCTGGTTCTTTTGAACATTGCTTCCTGGCTCCAGTACAGATCCCTTAGCCTGCTAGCACAGATCCTTCATCCCGCTGGCGCAGTCTTCCTAGAATCCACCACTGACATTTGGGCCTTCCCAGCACAGATCCACGAAACAAGCCTGCATGAGATGTTATCATAGGCTCTGGGCCTCCAGTTGGATTTGCGGGAGGCATTGTTATGGGCTCCAGGTACTCAGCTGGACTCATGGCGGTCACTATTACAGGAGGCAGGCCCTCAGCTGGATTCCTGGTTTATAGCATGAGGACAGATTTCCTGCACTCTTTTGTGTATCATTCTTTGGGTGACTATTATAAGTAATCTTATATGTGTCCTGTCTTATGTTGTTCTCCCTTGCAAAATAACCCCAAACTAACACAGAAGGTTTGAGTGTGTTTAAGCTCTGTAAATATTTGAATAAGTTTTCACAATGTGGGCAAACTCCCTTAACTCTCAACCTAAAAATTTCAAACATAGTATCATTTTTTAAATCTTCTTGCCTCAACCTCACTGGGATCACAGGCACAATTATTTTTTTTTAAAGTTGGAATCACAGAGTTAATGATAGAGTTACAATTTCTCTACAATTTCAAGTACACAGGATTAGTTAAAATATAGGCTTGATTACCTCATGATTTGGATAATTAATAAGGTGAAATCAAGAGCTACAAAGTATGACCAAAAAATACAGAGAATGCTTAATTTTTTTAATATATGTTACCACGAAAGACACATTGTCATGAATCCCCTCAAAATCCACTCCTTCGCTTTAAACACTCTGATCCCATCATCCTTGCTGCTTTCTGCAGCAGCTCCAGAGTGCTCTTTCCTGAGAGTCTTTAGCTGTGCCATAGTGCCGGCCTCCGTGTCCTGACTTGATTCACAACGTTGACCTTTCATGGCCATTTGGCATTGGGGAAGAGCCAGGAGTCACACAGCACCAGGCCAGTCTATAAGGTGGACATCATGTTTTTTGTTTTTGTTTTTTTTTTTTATTTTAGAAACATAAAAGTACAAAAAACATATTGACAAACAGACACCCATTATCATAGAAAATAGTACAATCACAACTAATCTATAGACAAGGTGATATGGTCTCAACAGTAGTTGTTGCTTTATCCATTGATATCTTCGAATTGTAGATGTATGGACCCATATACAGACATGCAAATTTAGTCAGA
>PVLD010002126.1:0-27465 GCA_004027595.1 Dinomys branickii
AATGTGAGCACCAAGAGGGTCTCCTTACAGCTTGCACATATGAACCTTGCATGAACCCATAGCAACAAATTAGATGAAAAGCAGCAGACCAGGAGTCTGAAAAACAACAACATACTCTATACAGCAGACCTGAAAAAATCCTACAACTCTATTCTAGAACTAATCTTTAAACTCAGTTCATACCCTGAACTAACACAGTGAGAATGGGCGGGGGAGATTTCCATCCCTTATACCAAGCATCGTAAGTTCGTCCAATGCCCAGCTGCAAGGGGTGGGAAACGGTAATACTGGAGATCAGGAGGAGGGAGGAGGAGAAGAAACGGCCTCCAGCATCGAGGGAACAGGACAGAGCCATAAGTGTCACCGAGGGCACCCAGATAGGGGTACGTGCCCCCTGGCTGCTCCACTGTGGGCCCCACGGCTGCTCTGCAGTGGGCCTTGTGGCTGCTCTGCTGTGGGCCCCGTGGCTGCACTGCTGTGGGCCCCGCGGCTGGTCTGCAGTGGGCCCCGCGGCTGGTCCACTGTGGGCCCCGTGGCTGCTCCACTGAGGGCCCCACAGTGGGCCCCGCAGCTGGTCCGCTGTGGGCCCCATGGCTGCTCTGCTGTAGGCCCCGCGGCTGCTCCACTGTGGGCCCTGTGGCTGCTCCACTGTGGGCCCTGTGGCTGCTCCACTGTGGGCCCTGCTGAGGGCGCCCCACGGACTGGACCCGCCCCCACCCATAGCACAGTGATGGGGAGGAGCCGGGCGGTCCGCTGTGAGCGTAGGTGCTTTTCCACCTCTGACCATGGCAGTTTGTGTACACCCATGTATGTTATAGTATAGTCTGAGGTAGCTATATCTCTTCCCAAGGTGAGAGTCCAGGGGTATAGATAAACCCAGGAATACAGTTATTATCACAGGGAAGACAACTGATTGAGTGGTAGGGCAACGGAGATGAGGGAGGAGAAAACTGAAGGATCAAATAGGCCATCATCTGTGTAACTGAGTAACATGTGAAGGTAACATTATGTAGGACAGCATCCAGAGCTAATTCCCTTCTATGTTCTCTATAATTTGTATTTCCTCAATCGTCTTTGTATTAACAGAAGTGAAGATGACTTTATGTTATGCAGCATCCAGTGCTGATTCCCTACTATCTTCTCCATAATTTGGTATTTCCTTTAATGTTTGTGTGTTAACTAGTGTGAAGATGACATTATGTAATAGAGCATCCAGTGCTAATTCCCTGCTATGTTCTGTATAATTTTGTATTTTCTATATTGTTTATGGCTTGTTCTGGTTCATATGTCTCCATTCTTTTGTCTTTATAATAAAAAAATTAAAAAATAAAAAATAAATAAAAATGCTTCAATAAATAATTGCAAAAATGCTTCACTGATTTCACTGAAATAAATGAAAAAATTCTGAACACACAAATATAAATCCGATTCAAAGAAGAACCAAATTGCAATTTTATTGATGAAAAATACAGTAATAAAAAAATATAAAAACTCAATGGATGGAAAAGATCAAAGAATCTTGACATTGAAGACTGACATATAAAAGAGAAAATAAGTTGAAGAATAAGATGAACAGAGACTAAAGGGCTCACAGGATTATAAGAATTGTGTTATAAGAGGCCCAGAAGGATAAAAGAAAGAAAATGAGTTGAAAGACATTCAATTAAATGATGATAGAAAGTATCCCTAATTTGGCAAACGACCTAAATCTACATATTCAAGAAGTTAAGTGAACCCTGGTACATCAATCCAGAGTAATCCATGCCCAGAATCATGTTAAGCAATTCCCTAAAGACAAAAATATAGAACAAATATCTTCAAAACATCCAGAAAGAAATGATGGATTACCCATATGGAAAACAACAGCAAAAACACAAACACAATACATGCAAAATGGCATAGTCACCCTTGAAAATAATTTTTCAGTTTCTTAAAAAAAACTGTATTTACCATGTGGCCCAGAAATTTCACTCATGGGCATTTATAACAAAGAAATAAAAGCTATATCCTTATAAAAATACCCAACTGTTCATAACATCACTATTTGTGATAGCCCCAAATTGGAAACAAACATGCCTCAACAAGTAAGTGATTAAGCACCCTGGTCTATGTCAATAGCATAGAAATACTACTTAGTAACAGAAAGGAATAAAATGTTAATATATGTAATAACTTGCATGGATCTCAAGATCAACCTTGAAAGTTCACATATGGCATATTGCAATTCCATGTTTTAATCTTCCAAATGTCGAAATTATAGATGTGTAAAACGAATGATTGGGGGCTGGGGATATAGCTCAGTGGAATAAGCACCTGCCTAGCAAGCGCAGGCTCCTGAGTTCGATCCCCAGTACCGCCAAAAAAAAAAATGATTGTTTTCCAGGATTGAGGATGTTGGGTGGGGAGAAGGGTGGTGTGAGTAGGTGAGATCTTTGTAATACGATTCTCTGTATCTTGTTCGATGTTACACAGAGGGAAAAATCTCATAGCGGTACACACACATTGTATCAATATCACCTTTCTGGATTTGGTATTATATTACAGTGTATCCAGTGTAACCATGAAGGGAAAATAGGATGAAAAGCATGGAGGGGCCTCTTTGTCCTACCTTTGACATTTCCTGTATACTTTAGTTATTTTAAAATTTAAAAAAATTTTTTTGAAAGCAAAGTACATAGAACATGAGATAATTTTATAGTCAGCTTTGTAATTGAAGATATCTGTGTAGAAAGGTATCTGGAATGAGGCTTGGCATCTTTCGAGTGATTATTATTGAAAGGTGGCATTTGGGAGTGATTTGCACTTTCTCCTTCATAGCCTGTGTATTGTTTGAGTTATTTTTAACTTACAAAGTAGATACACACTGTGAAGATGGAGGGAAAATAGGAAAAAAAAAAACACCCACTTTTGCCTTAGACTTGGGTGAGGCTGGTGGCAGGGGCTCTGATTACTTGTGTGGCTATGAGGCCTAGGAATTTAGTCCTGGGAAGGATGCTTAGCACCTCCCTTAATGATAACAGCCACTTTGAGAAGCCCAGTACAGCCCCAGTAGAAAACAGACAATGGAGATTCCACTGTTTTTTGTTTTTTTTCAAACTGGAAGATATTGATTATTCCAACTAGTAGCAATAATTATAATGCAATCATAATTTTTTGAGCTCCAATGTGCTAAGCAATAATATCACCAACTCTTAATACTTTGTGAAAGGATCATTTTCATGCAAGTAAATTAGAGAAACACACAGAGATTCTATGACATTATTGTTTGATTTGATGAGCAAAGGTTTATTCTGATTTTCCCACTGGAGAATTTGTGCATGCCATAGTGACATTAAAATGAACTGGGGTGTAGGATGTGTTTGTGTGCATGTGCGTGTGTGTGTTCGCATGTGGGTGGGTGGGTGTTTTTGTTAAGTTCAGCGCACTGCTGTGTCTGTTTAGACCCTCTGGGGTGGCGTGGCAGGATATGCAAGTCTTGAGACCCAGTTCTCTCATTTCCTAGACACATGAGCTTCAACTTTTTCATCTGTAAAAAGGGGACACACACTGGCAAGGTTGAGCAAGCTGTAAGAGAGATAACATTTGTAAAGCAGGGTCTCACCCTGGGTCTCAAATAGGATCTGGCCCATATGGTAGCTGGGGTTTTTCTCTTGCCTGTTTGTGTGTGCACCAGTGAAGAGGAGATGACAAGTCCACAATGGCTTCACCACCTAAAGAAGTGGTAAAAATCTGGGTACAAAGACACAAAGGGGCCTGGGGGAGAGAATCAGGCAACTGGGCAGGTGGATGGACGGCAAACCTGACTGAATTTTGCAAAGGGTTGATGGGAATCTTGAACTGAATGGGAAGCTCAACTTTATCCTGAGAGTCCATAGGAAAGGACGGGAGCATTAGGATGCTTGGCTGTCACTCTCAACCCTTGGCAGAGCTTTCCAAGGTAGGATGTCTCAGGAATCTTATAAAGGATGAAATTTATTTGGCTTCCACTTTTAGGGGAGATTCAAGAGCCTGGAACTGGCATCAGCTCAGCATCCGGTGCGGGCCTTCAGCACAAACGTGCTCAGCTCAGGAAGGCCTTGTACTTCTGAGAAAGCCACTGTCCCCACTTGATAGCCTTATCCAGTACCAGTGACTCCCCAGACTCTACCTACACACATCAGCAACTCATGAAATTGGGGATTCATGAGTTTCAGAAGAAATTCAAACTATGGCAAGGGACTCTTTTACCTGTGTAAGGACTGAAAGGGGGGCTGGCTCTGCTTAGATGCCACCCAGGATGGTTTTAAGAAAGAAGCTAGCACTTGTGAGTGGCTCCTTACTTCAGGGGTCTTTGCAAGCGTGTGCGTGCATGCATGCGTGCGTGCGTGCGTGCGTGCATGTGTGTGTGTGTGTGTGTGTGTGTGTGTGTGTTACTAGGGATTGAACTCAGGGCCTTTGCACTTAACTACATTTTGAGCCAGCCCTTTTTATTTTGAGACAAGGTCTTGCTAAATTGCCCACACAAGGTTCGAACTTGAAATCCTCTTACGTCAGCCTCCCAGAGTGCTGGAATTGCAGGCAGGTACCACCATGCCTGGCTGCCAAAGGTCTTTGTTCCTTGCCCTGAGGGTAGTGGTGTGGCTGCCAGAGCCATCTCCTGACCACAGGCTCACAACCAGCAGGCCTAGAGCGCATCTCATTTTCAGACTCCTACTTCCGGGTACTCTAACCTGCTTCTCTGCCTGCTGATGTCAGTTGTGTTCTCCCTCAGACGGCAAATGATGCCTCTTCTCCCACCGAGGGAAGCGGACAGCTACCAAAGATGCAGTTCCACTCCCAATAAAGAATGGTAGGCTGAGCTCAAAGTGGGCGCTTCCTTTAGTCCTACAGCCCCAGTACACCTGCCTTTGTTACAAACATAGGCCCAGATACATTTCAAAGGGGCCAAAAGATGCTTGTTTTCAGAAACTCTGTTACTTTGTATTTTAGTTTTCTCATCACTGGGACAAAATATCTCACATCCACCACTTACAGGAGGAGAAATTTATTTCAGCTCACAGTTCAGTCCACAGCTGAATGGCTCCAAGGCAGGAACAGCATGGTGGGAGATCCTGGACAGACGACAGCTCGGGATCCCACGGCAGCCAAGACACAAAGACCAAAGCAAGGAGCCAGGGAGGGAGACGCACCCTTCCAGGTCACAACCCCAGCGACCCACCTCTTTCTGATCAGTCCTGGCCTCCTAACAGCACATTCAACTATGAAAGTATCAGCATTCCCATGACTCAGTTGCCTTCTAGAAGTCCCACTTCTAAATACACGAGGCTTGGTTACCCTGGTTACCTAGCAGGGCCATCAGTCTGCCACTGAGGGAGGGCCTTGGAGGCCACCAGGGCTTTACACAACCACAAAGGCCAGGTGGAAGGAGATCAGCCTCTGGACCACAGGGGAACAGGCATGTCCTGCTAGATCTATTCTGTCATTCCTTTGGTGGTTCACCATCTCCTGTCATTGTTCATTCCCTCAGGCACCCATTTGCTTCTTGGTTTATTCAGCTATCATTCTGGTTATACATTCATTGATTCATTCATGTGCTCAGAAATTCATTTGTCCACGAATCCACTCATCCATCTATCCATCCTTCCATCCACTCCTTACTCACCTACCTACACTGCACCCACCTATCCATCCTTTCATTCAGTTAGTCAGTACTTGAAGAATCCAGGTAATCAACAGATACATATGTACTACAGTGTCCAAAGCTGTATCTTCGGACAAAGCAGTGAAGAGGGAGGGAAACTAACATCCCCTTGCCAGGTCCTTATGTGCCAACTGTGGTGTTAACCTCTTAACATACTTGACCTTCACATTGATAGCAGGTGTTAAGATCCCCACCTACAGAAGAGGAAAGTAAACCAGAGAGGCTTAATGACCTGTCTAGGGACAGCCAACCAGTAGGAGCCAGAACCATGGCTCCACCCTAGGTTTTCTTAGCATGGCAGCCAAGCCTTTTCTATTTGCCTTATGCCTCTCTTTTGAGAGTTCGTTTACATCCCCCCAATGCTGACCCCAGTCAAAGGACATGTCGAATCGCTCCACTAGGCAAATGCTGTGGAAACCATGGTTCAGAGAGATTGTATGAGGTGCTGAGACCAAGCAGTTGCGGAAGACAGAAAGCGAATTTGAACTCTGGTTGTCTGATTGCAAAGGTTTTGTTCATTCCACAGCACTGTGTGCTCAGAATAAGGCAACAAGTTCTGAGTGGTTCTGTCCACTAAGCATGTGGGAAAGAACCTGGGGGAGGGGTATGGGCGCCATCCCATCCTGGGAACCAGGGAAGGATTTCCAGAGAAGGTGGATGGAGCTGCTCCCCACCTGAAGGACATCGTGAGCAGGTGGCCAGTGGGGAGCACCCCAAGTGCAGCAGAAAGAGTCTTTCCAGTGGTTTGGCTCAAGCAGAACACCTGGGCACCTACACTGGGCAAAGAATAACGCAGCTGGAGTGGAGGTGGGGCCTTCGCTTCCAGAGAGACTGTTCGAAGAGCCCGGGGGACTTATCTGCCCCGTGATCTTATCATGTCCTTCATACTTAAAGCCTTCAACGTTCCTCCTCTATTTTTCCCTGATAAAGCCCGCACCCTTACAGTGCCCTCTGTCCCTGTCACTCTGCCTCTGGGGCATTTTACCTCTGACATGCCTGCGTGGGTGTTTGGCTGCACTGGCTTCTCCTAGCAATGACTCAGTGAGCGACTTTTGTTTCAAGGAACCGCATGGGCAGGCCTGCCACTCCCTGGCTGGTCTCTGGCATCCAAAACAAACAGTCTGGCAGGCGGCATGTGGGCACCAGAATGAAGCGCAGGAGGGCATTTCAGGATAAGCAAGAGAGCATCCAGAGAAAAGCTCAGTTATTGTCAGGAAGCACAGATGATGAACCCTGGAACGGGCCTGAGCAGGGGTGAGGGCAGGTCTTCCCTAGTGCCCAATAGGCACTATTGTGAAAGACACTTATTGAGCCCTTGCTGGGTGCTAAGTTCCATCTTCACAACCTCATTGTAGCAGGGAGACACGTCCAATGAGGAAATCAGCTCAACACTTGAGCGAGTGGCTCAAAGTTAGAATGCTAGCGAGTGGTACAATTTAATTCAGGTCTGCCTGGCATCAGCAGCATTCTTCTGCATCAGCATCACGGATCACAAGGCTGAGATCACAGAGATGGGATCATTTGGGGTTTTGTAAAGGGTTAGTCATTTTTTTTTAACTTTAAAGCAGTTTTCCCAAACAATGGTTACCATCTGTTTACCACCAAGAGCATACCTAAGTGCAGAACCGCTGACTCTTGAGTGTTAGGCATTCTGGATAGTGCTGATGGACGGCCATGCTGGCTTGAGAACTATACTAATGAACTTACTTAGTTCACTTCTGTGATGGAGAAGACAAAAAAGAAAGCAGAGAAAAGCAATTCTGCAATGAAAATTCCAGAATGAACTCCAGTCTTTTTTTCCCTTGACAGCTTCTTCGGCAGCTCTAAATGCACCACCCTCCAAGAGACAGATGGCAGTTAAGGGATCAGGACCACGTGACTGTAATAAAATGGAATTCAGGGCCATGCTTGGATTTCAGGTCCCAGTCCCTTGTGGCTGAATTCCCCGATGCCCCATCTGTGCTCCATTCTCCAAGGCTCCATTGGGGCCACGAGCGTCTCAACATCTGAGGTTGGAGGCTTGGAATTAAGTCACCTGGGGCTGGTACCAGAAGTGATTCCTTGGTAGCTGTCCACTATGCTCACATGAGAATATTGCACTGGCCTTTCTTACAGGCTCTCCTTCCTGTCTGTGGTCTCTTGCAGGGCCAGAGCTGGGAAGCCAGATTGGCTCTTAAGTTCATACCCTTACCCTCTAGCAGGAGCTTGCCTCTCAGAACAGGCCACTGTTCCTTGACTTCTCCAATAGCTTGCACGGTGCACTCAGGGCTGAGACTATAGAAATAATTAAGACATGGCCCATGCTTATGGGGAAATCAGAGTCCCCTGATGGTAGGTTATACAGACAGCAGTACAATTTAAAGGTGAGGAACAAGGGGGTCACAGAGGAGAGAGGCCCCCTATCCTTGAAAATTCAGAAGGATGTCTCAGAGATGATGAGTTCTGACTGGAGTCCCAATATTTGCCTTTCAGTGTAAACAGATTTTATTTGGAGGAGGACAGGAGGTGGGGTAAGGATGGAGAAGAAAAGCCACTGTAGGCAGAGGAAGCAATATGGAAAAAGATGTAGGAGGGGAAACAACTCAAATGCCCACTCATAGGTAACTAGATAAATATGCATCCTTATAATGGATTACTGCTCGGCAATAGAAAGAATGAACTACTAATACATGCAACGTGGATGAATCTCAAAATAGGCTGAACAGAGGAGGCCACACACAAGAGTATATGCTGTGTGATGCCCTTTATAGAGAGTTCTAGCAAATGCAAACAAATTGATAGTGACATAAAACAGACATGTGGTGGCAGTTGGGGTGGGGAAGCCAGGAGCGAGAAATGATAAAGGAATAGAGGAAGGGCACTTTGGGGTGACAGATACGTTCAGCGTCTTGATGATGGCGATGTTTATACAGGAATAGTTATGGTCAAAACCCACCAAACTGTGCAGTTTATTGCATAGCAATTATACTCAATAAAACGTTTTACGTGTATGAGATAGTCTGGGCGTGAGAACCCCAGGTTGCTGGATTAGACTGAAGCAAAGTCCATGAAGGCTCAGAGGCCAGAGGAAAGCCGGGCTTGGTGGCACAAGCCTGTAAATCTAGTGCTCAGGATGGTGAGGCAGGAAAATTGCAAGTTTGAGGCCAGCCTGGAGCACATAGTAAGACCCTGTTTTAGAAAGAAAAGAAAAGAAAAAAAAAGAGGCCAGAGGGCAATTATTCAGAAGTTCAGATCGTATCCTGAGGCAGTTGGGAGCCATGGAAGGAAGGCTTGTCAGCAGTCCAGGTACAAATGGTAGGCCCTGGACAAGCTTCGGAGTAGTAAGCTATGACTGATGGATTTACAAGACAGTTAGGAGTCAGGATTGTCAGCAGTTGGCATTCAATAGATATGGGACAGGAAGGCAGGATGGAGCCAAGGGGAGTGACCAGGTTTCTGTTGAGGTGACCAGAGGTGGAAGGCCTGAAGTGAGACCACACAGGGTGATTGGCTTTATTGGGTGATGCCCATGATTCTGTTTTGTTTGTTTGTTTTTGTTTTTGTTCTTTTTTTATTATAATTTTTTTAAATTTTTTTAAAGTGTAAAAGAAAAAGAACATCAACAAAAAAGAGGAAAGCATTAACCAAGAGACACAAAGTAGTGCAATAACGGTATAATCAAAATTGAATTATAGACAAAGCAACAGGAAACTAACAATAGTTGTTGCATTGCATATTGATAACTTCAAAGTGCATGCTCAGGAAAACACATATAGACATACAAGATTGATCAAACAACCAGTCATCAACTATTCCTTGCCATAAAGTGACACAAGACAATAGTGGAACCATATCCATGATTCTTAAGGGGTCTTGCCTTCTCCAGGTACCAGCTACAGGTCTGAGCTCTCTCCGTCTTTGGGCTACGATGGCTCAGAACACTCTGTTCTGTCTGGAGCCACTTGCGGAGGTTTGCCGGTTCCTTCTGCTCTCTCTAGAGCGGTGCTAACACACAAAAATTATAGCAGGTTGCTGGTCCAGACCTATTCTCATTCTGACAGGAAGGCAGACAAACCTGAAACATCACATGAGCGGCTTCATGCGAAAGATGTTAGGCCAGGGGTGGAAACTCCTTTTCACTTTGGTTCTTTTTTCCTTTTCCAGTTTCTCATCTATAAACCAAGGCAGATAAGATTCTTCAAAAGCTGAGAAACTAGAACTCTCATGCTCTGCTGGTGCCAGTGTGAAGTTGGGAGAGGATTTACACAATTTCTTATAAAGTTAAATGTACTTTTCTTTTTGGTCTTTTATTGAGACAGGGCTCCACTATGCAGTTCAGGCTGAGCTTGAATTCACTCTGTAGCCCAGGGTGGCCTTGAACTCGCAGTAATTCTCCTACCTCAGCCTCCTGAGTCTTGAGATTACAGGGTACATGCTACCACACCTGGGTAAATGTATTCTGATCCTGTGACTCAGCAATTCCACTTGATATGCAAGAACAAAAAGAGTATAAGTGTTCTCTGAGTAGTTGCAGAAGGTTTATAACAGCTTTATTCATAATAACCCAAACTGGAAACTCATCCACCAACAGGAAAATAGATAAATTGTGATTTGCCCACAAAAATTATTACATTATACAGCAGTAGGACATAATGACATAGGTACATTTCCCAGTTACAGTGATGAGTAATAGAAATTAGAATTCCAAAAGAGTATAAAACATACTATGTTATTTCTGGGAAAATACCGAGAAGACGAATGGCTGAGTCGAATGGGAAGAAATAAAAACATCACACCACAGTGCTACATGTGCACCCATGTTTATAGCAGCACAATTTGTCACAGCTAAATCTTGGAAACAACCCAAATGTCCATCAACCAAGTCATGGATAAAAAAGATGTGGTCTTTTTATACAAGGAAGTACTACTCAGCTATAAAGATAAACTTGAGGCTTTTAAATGGATGCAACTAGAGACCATACTCATAAGTGAAATAAGTCAGATTTGCATGTGAGAACCTCGTATTGTCTCCCTAGTATAAGAAACTGAAGAGTAAATAATATCCAAAAGGTGGAATAGATATTGTGAAAGGGAAATAAACTGCTCAAAAGGAAAGAACAACTGGGGGAATGGAGAAAGAAGGAAGGGGGGAAAAAGATAAGTATATATACACAAGATAGCTAAGATAATTGTACTACTAGTTTCTATTAGTTTATTGAAATGAGCAATTAGTGCTTATATTGTTTGATCAGTTTTACATGTCTATATCTGGTAACCTGAGCAACTATTTTGAAGATAGCAATATGCAATATAATAACCATTGTTCATTTCCTATCATCTTGTTTTGAAATTCTGTATCATATTATTGTTTTTTCTCTCTTTGAAAAAGAAATAAATGTTTTTATCACATTAAAAACATGCTATCTTATTACATCAGAAGTTTAAGAATAGGAAAAATAAATCTATGATAGAAATCAGAAAAGTGGCTACCTCTGGTTGGCATAAGAAGTGTATCTTGTTCTGGGTGGTGAATACAAGTTTATTGAGCTTTATACTCAAGAGTTCTAGACTTTAAATTATACCTCAAAACAAAACAGAACAAAACAAAAAAAAGGAAAAACATAACAGGATCAGTTCTTGTGGCCAGAGATTCTGATGGAATTTTTTTAAAGTTCCCCAACAACTCTACTGTACGTCAGGGCTTGGCATCAGCTGGCATGGTTCCCCTTTAAGAACTTCCTTCTCCAAGGTTCCAGACCTTAGAGCAGAAGCCAGCCACTGGATTTATCCTGGAATGTGCAAGCTGCAGCTTTGCCTCAGGAAATAGGTGCAGTGCTCTACTCTTATCTGAAGGAAGTCTTGCATAAAGTGCAGGTGCAGAAATGGCTGCTGAAGTTTCCAGCCTGGAGCAGTCTGTCCCTGTCAGCAGACCTTCTCTCAGGCTTCTGGGTCAGCCCCTGCAAGTACACCTGCTCTTGGCCGGGGCCCAGCCTTGGCGTCCCTTCTCAGCCCCTCGAAAGCCCCGCTGAGGAGGCAGGAGAGCTGTGATTCGAATAAGCCACAGTGCAACTGGGCAAATAATTGTGAATGGAATTCACGCTTAAGGCTTCTGGTTCTCACAGCTCCAGATGGGGGAGATCACCATGGGAATTCTGAGTATTGTTTGAGCTGACTGCAGCTCCCATTGTTGGGCTCTGATTACAGCTTTTGTTTCACCATAAAGTACAGTTATTAAATGCCAGCCAGGAACAAAGATGTATTTACATGCCAGGGGGTCGGTGAAGGCATGCTATTTTTAGAGCTGCCTCTGCAGTTCAGCTGGGGGTGGGACCGTTCTGGGGGAGAGGAGCAACCTGGAAGCTTACAGAAGAAAGCAAAATGTTTCTGAGGGAGCTAGCGAGGACCAAAAACGATGAAGTCATCCCAGTTCTGCCATTGCTTACTTTCGTCAAGTTATTTATTTTTATTTTTGTGGGCAGGAGAAAGGGGGCAGGGTACATTTAAGGAGACAGCTTAAAGTCCCTACACCCAGTTTGAGTCCTTCCTGAGTCCTTCCAAAGCAGTCTTTCTACTTCTCTAATACCAGATCCACAGGGCCTTGCTCGATAGCTGTGCTAAATTCCCCACAATCCTAGACTACAATCCCATTCCAATCATCCCAATATGTGTGAAAGTTTACAGCAGTCAAAGGAATTCTAGACTTTACCTACTGCCCTAGCTGGAGACTGTCAGGGTGTTATTGCCTTCTTTGGTCAAGCAGGCTCAAGAATTGAGTTAAATTACTTAATTGGATTGCTGACATTCTGTGTTCTAGAGTTTTACCTGTGTTATTTAATGACCAAAGATCAAGCTCTGAAGCGGGATTGATTGCATCTCCATTTTATAGGTCAAGGAGCTTGGAAGACAAGATGGAACTTTCCCCGGTGCCTTTCCCAACTTTGTGTTCGAAGAATCTTCACCATCTAGAACGTATCCTACTTCAACACAGCAACTAGCAGCATAGCTATAGTCCTGGATGATCACCATGACTTCGAAAACCTTGCTTCAAGTTTGAGAGATATAATTGGAGCATGAACGCTCGTGTTTGGATGATAACCGGCAATCGGTGCTTCTAAAGGTTAGGGCTCACCAGCATCTCTGAGCTGCCAGATACGGTCAGAATAATTAGAGTATGATCTAATGTGGTGTCTTGTGCAGATGGAAGCTTCCAGACCCTAGAAGATACAGGATTGCTGGGGACTTTTAGGGCCCCAGTGATGTTCAGTGGTTTGATATCATGTCTACCCAGATGTTCAGGGTCAGGCTCCTTTCTGCATTGCCTGCTGCTCAGAAGACCACAAAGATGTGCTTCTGCCCTTTACCAGTCTTGGAGGCTACCATCTCCCCCGACTCCGGTTTTGTTTTTCCTTTCGGGGTCCTGGAATCTGGGCTATTTGCTGACCTATTTGGAAGTCCTATTCTTGTACCTTGGTAAATATGACACAGGGGTCGTATTTACAGAGAAAGAAGTGTGTCAGACCCTGGGATGCAAAAATTAGCTCCAGAAGGAGACTCTGGGCTTTCCGTTTGTAACCTGGGCAGGTTCCTCCACCTGGCCTGCTCTGGGTAATTACCAAGAACAACCCTCCTTATCTCTAGGTCATTCCCAGGTGTGTGGGTGGGCCAGGAGCCTCCAAATGCCAGCCCAGAAGCAAGCCCCTAATTCTCTCCCTGGTACTGGTTCGACTTTTACACCAAGAGATAAAGAAGAATTGTTTTGAACTTTGCTGGATAGGACACAGGAGAACAAAACTAGGTTTGGAGAGTGTTCAGTTCATGTTTCATTCTTGTACCATGTAGGTTCTGAGTCCTAGGAAGATGTGGATTTACTTCTGGAATTGCCCCTTCTGTTTGACTTTGGATCTCACTCTATCCATAAAGAGGGGTGTGACATTCCTCGTTCAGCACATGTTTCTGTTCAAGGCACTAAAAGGACAGAAATGAGCAAAACAGATAAAATTCCTGTCCACGTGAGAGTTACATTCTGTGGGACAACCAGAAAACAAATAAGACCAAAGGTCATGAGATCTATATCTGTATCTTCATCTGTATCTATATCTATCTGTATCTCTGTTAAGGAGAAAAAAATAAAGCAGTGAAGTAAGACGTAAAGTGTCCGTGCAAGTAGGGAGGTCAAATACTGTATTACAGAAGTGACCAGTGCTTAGTAACCTTCTGTGTATTTCTGAGTAAGTCACATGCTTCTCTATTCTACTGTACTTTACTTTGTCAATGGGGCTGATGTCTTTTGACAAAACAGGGCCCAGGACTAAGCATGTGTACAGAAATTAAGAAGTACTTTTGGCACTTGGGAGGCCGAGCCAGGAGGATCACTGCAAGGTCAAGGCAAGCCTAGGCCACGTTAGTGAGGTCAAGGCCTGCCTGAACTATACAGTGAGACCCTGTCTTAAAGTTTTGTTTGAATGAA
The DNA here is from genome assembly GCA_004027595.1 of Dinomys branickii. Taxonomy (NCBI): domain Eukaryota; kingdom Metazoa; phylum Chordata; class Mammalia; order Rodentia; family Dinomyidae; genus Dinomys; species Dinomys branickii. Next base: position 14,127 of record PVLD010002126.1, read on the forward strand.
ATATCATAGTACTTTATGTGTGCAAAACATGATGATGATGACGGTGGTGGCGGTGCTGGTGGTAGTATGAAGGCGTTTTAAAGGTAAACTTCAGACCCTTGAATTTAGACTCTTTTTTCTTCAGATGACAAAGATCTACGGAATATCCTGGTATGCCTTAGGGCCTTCACTGTGTCTTGAGTATTCTTGGTTTGTTCTCAGACTGTAATTTCAACAGGGGAATATTCCACATACTTTTTTTCTCCTTTAAATAACACTAAAGTAGTCTTATGTAATAAGGTTCATCACCCAAAAAAAGGCTGAGGAAAAGCAAACGGCTCCCCTCCCTCCCCCTGCAGTCTGCATTTCCTGGTTGATCAGGAGCTATCAAGTTCTGGTTCTAGCCCAGCCTCCAGGTAGCCCTGGGATTAACTTGCTGTGTGTCTCTGGGCAGAGTGCATTACTTTTCTGGCTTCCGCAGTGCAGCTGAGATTTGGTTCTCAAAGCCAGTCATCGCGGGTTTGTCATACACAGAAGAGTAAAAAGCAGCTTTACACCAAAGGGTTAGGTCAAATTTTAATAACAATCAAGAGAAGTATTCCAGGCCAGAGGGAGTCAGGCACTCTCGCCTCAGTGGTCTGGTTTCAGGGTTAAGGTTTTTAGGTCAAATTAAAGATGCTAAATTTGAATTTTAATTTTAGATAAACAGGAAATGTGTGCTAAATATGTCTCAGCCCTTTGGGAATGTTCTAGGGCCCAAACTATGCAAAACTAGAGACTTCTTCTAGATCTTTAAGCCAGGGAAGGCCAAAATTCAAATGCCTAGAAGGATTAGACAAGTGACATGATTTTTTATGCAAAAATGCTTTATTTTTAAATGTCAGCCACACAGTCGGTTAAACCAACAAAACCCACCACATGGGTCAAAGGAAACAATCTGCTTTGGCCACTTTATAGACTCTGGTGAGGCCAATGACTTTCTACTGTTATCAGATAAGGAAAATGAAGATGCAGAACTACCATTTCTTGAGACAACAGAACAATGATCTAGGCAGCTGAAGATGAGCAGCTGAAGGAGAGCCCGCACCAGAGCATTCCATGGAGTTTCCTGGATTCCACGCAGCTGATTCCATCAGCTTATTCATCTGAGAGACCTGCACGTCCTGCCTCAGGACTCTGGCTGTCTTGTGTTCATCTTCGCATAGGAAGAATGCCCTGAAAGATACTGATAAAACATTCTGAAAGGGGAAGGATGTGATCTAGGCTGTGCAGGGAGAAGGGAAGGACACAAAAGGAATAAATATTTATTAAGAATAGGGTATGCCATGTACTGTAAAAGGTATGGTAAGCAATTCTTTGCCACCTCTTTGCATGTCTGAATATTTCTCATTCAGATTTAAGCTCAAGTATCACTTCCTCACACAACTTTCCCTGACTATTCTCTCTGAAGGAGCCTCCCCCGAAACTCCCTCTGGAACTTGTCTCTCCATTACATTAAGACCTGTCAAGAGCCTGTAATCTTAGCCCCGTGGTAGGCTGAGGCAGGCAGATTGCAAGTTCGAGCCTACCCTGGGCAACCTAGACCGACGGTCCAGGGTCTGACCTTTCTGCCTCCAACTTTACATACACACCAGCTCTCCTTACCAAACGCAGGCTCCAAGAGGGCAGGTGCTTGGCACATTGTAAGTGCTCAACAATAACGTTAAACACTTTTAATTATTTATGAGAATGCATCTGTCTTGAAAGAATTTCTGCTTCTCCTCCTTATATTTTTCTTAGCTTCCTGTTCCATTAATACCAAGTCGGAGAGAAAAATAGTTAAGAGGCAAAAATTGGAAAGCAGAGCTATAAAGCACTTTTTCTCCAGGTCGCACTGCATCCTCCTGGACGAATTGTGGGACAGCTTCCAAGTAAATTCTGTACAAAGGAACGAAGCCTATTTTTAAAGATCCCTGAGCCTCGCAGCTCCAGGCAATGACATCAAAGAACCCGAAGTCCCACCTCCAAGTCAAGCCTCGTGGTTCTCAAGAACTCTGAGTCCCGGCACACACCGCGGCGCAGGGGCTCGGCGTTTCTAGCGCGGCCCTCCCACCCAGCGCACCTTGGTTGCGCTGTGGAACCAGGAAGACGTCCGACCTCCGTTCCGCCACGCCGCTGGGCGCGCGCGGGGCTTGCCGGGACTTGTAGTGCTCGCAAACTGGGAGTGTCCGCTCCGGAATCTCAGTCGCTGTCTGCGGGCTGAGGCGGCACGGACGCGCTTGCGCAGTGCGCGGGCGGGCGGTCGTGGGCGCTGCTCCCGGCAGCTGAGTGCCCGTGGGAGCCGGGGCCGCGGTGGCGCGGGTGCTCCGGACTGAGTCCCCGGTAAAGTAGGGTGTGTGACGCGTGGCCGCGCTGGGGTGAGGGGAGGTGGTGGCGGAGTTCCCGGGGCGCTACGCCGGGCGTGGGGAGCGGGAGGCGCCCGCGGGTCCGCTGAGGGGCTGGCGAGTGCGGGGCCGCGCCCCCTCCCCGCGCGCCGCCGCACCTGGCGGGGCTGCCGGGCCGGCTCACCTGCGCGGGCGCTTGGGGGCGTCCGCTTGCCGTGTCCCCTGGCTGCTGTCCGGACCCCAGTCCGGGCGGTGTACGGCGGCGAGGGCGGGCAGGCGCGCGCGGGTCGCGGGCCCGAGGAGCGCCTCGGTGTCCCTGCCGAGGAGAGAAGCGCAGTCGCGCCCCTGTCTGCCCCGCTCCTGAGCGCGCTCAGGACGCGCCGTGCCCGGGCAGCTGTCCGGGGATTCCCGGTGGCGACGCCTGTCGGAGTGGAACCACTCCAGGGCGGTCCGTGCCCCCGGGGCTGATGGCTCTGGGCATCCTTTTCTAGTGTTTGAATGCGGTTTCAGCTCAGGACCCGGCCAGCCAGAGGTCCCGAAGCGTTCGTCAGTGACCTTCGCACCGCAGTAGTTCCAGTGACTCGCCTGAGGTCACGCAGGTGGACCGCGGAGGCGAGCAGAACCCAGGTCGTGTGGCTTTGAGGCCAGCAACCAACCCCAGCGCGAGGGGCAGTCCGAGTCGTTTGTGGTTTCTTCCACACTTTCTGTTGACCCTCCTGAAGTAGTGATCTGCCAGTCCAACGTGTTTACAACTTTGGTAGAATTTTAGTTTTGCTAAGCCACGAAGCCGCTCATCTACCATGATTCCTATAAGTAGTGAAACTATCGCAGTGTTTGGGCGCAAGTCTGAGAAGAGGTTTAAAGAGCAGATATTTAGACAGTTGCTGTCATTTTCATCTTCTGTTTCACCTTCCAGTCCTCTCTTAATACTTGTTTTCTTACTTTCCAGTTGATTGTTGTCTATTTTAATAAGATTTTCTTTGCTTTAATGAAGTCGTTGCCATTTGTGAATTAGTTTTCTAAGTAGAAAACCTTATTTCCTGTGTGTTTAATGACTGAAACAAAGAGCGCACTCTGAGGTTTATATCATTGTCTTTTATCTTAGAACTACTGAGCTGTCTGCTTTTGTTTTCCTCCAAGTACCCATTTGCATGCTTTGTATATTTAATGCTACTGAAAGAATTTACAGCAAAATTTGAGTGTTACATGATTCAGAGAAACTTTGCCAAAAAATAATTTTTGAAAACTTTTGTTACACCGAAGAACTACTGTTTCAAAAAAGTAAGATTTATTCTAACTAAAGGGCCTATATTCATACTAGTAATTCTTCATATTGACATACTTGTGCAAAATATTTCCCCAAATAAGTTGGATTATTGCAAAATATTTCCCCGATTAAATATTCATTACCTTAGCCAGATCTTCTCAAGGGAAATCACATTTTAGAGTACTGATACATTTAAAGAAGAATATTAAGCTTGACAAAATTTAATAGTTTATTTCATAGTGCTATAAATTGTAGTTTTTCCATTAACAGATTGTTTTGAAGAATATCTATCTGTATTAAGGTACTGTATATTGTATATGGCTGTGAACTTATCCTTTGGGGTGAGCAGTGGATAATTTTTGCGACAATAAGATGTGACTTATATGTTGCTTTCTATCTCATTTTGTCTTGTTAATGAATAGTTTTATTGTTGCGTTGAGTAGCAGGTCTGTATCCTTTTCTTTCCAGTTTTAGCAGCAGTAGCAAAATAGGAAATAGAAATGGTGTGTAAGTTTGAGTATGTCATAGACTAGGAGAGACAGTGGAACAGGATAAGTATACAATTGTGAGGAAACTGCTGTGAGTTCATAAGCCGGAAGGACCTTTTTAGACATATTTAAGGATGTTAAGAATAGCATTGGGATCTTTTCTTTTAAAAAGTCATTGTGGGGAATATTCAAGTGTTGGTTGATAACAGAGGACATATTATATTATTGAAGAACTCTATAGGAAGGTGCTTGGGAAAAGCGGAAACATTTTAATAAGGATTTTCCCCCTAAAAACATTTACTAGAGCTTTTCAGAAAGTGACTTTCTGACCTAAACCAGCAAATTCCTATTATTCTTACAGTTACACTGCAGATTCCACAGTTATTTTCACTGTATAATTTGTAACTCAGAGTGAAATCTTTGAAGTAGTTTATTAGCATAATTTGACATTGCCATATTGCTTGATGTTATTCTTACTCTTGTTTTAAGTAACTGTACCATGTAAGAATGAGGATAGTTTTCTGAATAGAATTAGTAATTATTCAGATGTGACAATGGTTACTTACACTCTGCATTTGTTAGACAGTTTCAAGTACTATAGAATGGTAACTCCCATCCCCCATTTGATTCCAATGCACAATTAATTTTTTTACTTGCTTGAATAGTTTATTTTTGGTAATATTTAAACTTAATTTTAGCTGGGTGTGGTGGTGCCTGCCTGTAATCCCAGCACTTGGGAGGCTGAGGCAGCAGTTCAAGACCAGCCCGGGCTACAAAGTGAGCTCAAGGCCAGCCTGAACTGCATACTGAGACCCTGCCTCAAAAAGACAAAAAAAAAAAAAAAAAACTTAATTTTAAATTTAAAGATTTATTGCATTTTAGATCCTCCAAGATACTGTAAAATAAATTTCATAAGAGATAAATATTCAAATATAGTTTTTGGTTTTTTAACCATCTGTGAACATACAGCATTTGGAAATTTATTGATATGGTATCTAAGAATTTCACAGGGCCGAAACTTATAGTAGCTTTAGATACGTATGTTTATTTGCGTATGTATACGATGTTTTTCTGTAAAAATGAAACTACTTGATATTTATGATAGTAGGATCCTGTTACATTTAAAAAGTAGCTTTAAATCATTTAACCCTGGTTTGGCAAGGTGGTACATGCCTATAATTCCAGCACTCTGGAGGCTAATGCAGGATTGCCATGAGTTTGAGGCTAGCCTGGGCTACAAAGTAAGTTCAAAGCCAGCCTGAACTGCATAGTAGACTCTATCTCAAAAATACCAAAAAAAAAAAAAAAATTCATTTAATTCTAAGTAATATTTTTTCTTTGTAGGTACTGTGTGATATGGAATGTGTGAGTTTGTAATTCCTAGAAGATACTTAGCAAACATTTGTTTGCTATTTATTTTACTAAGCAGTTTGACTAGTTACATAGCTTTAGTTTGGTAAGATAGTGTTTTGGCGATTTTATGTCAAGCTTTCTTTGAGCTGGAAGTTTTGTTGAATATAAAGGAAAATTAGAGTCATTTAAAATTTAAAAAAATTGAATATGTTAAAATTAAAATATTGTTTCCAAATGAAACTTCTATCAGATTTGTCAGTCTGATAGTTTTAGTCTTCAAAAAGTTGTGGTTTTACCCCTTTAGGCAGCCCAACCTTTAAGTTTTGAGTTCTAAAGCGGTGTATAGTAAAGTAGCGCACGCCTGTAATCCCAGCACTCTCGCTATGCAGTTCAGGCTGGCCTTGAGCTCACTTTGTAGCCCAGGCTGATCTTGAACTCACAACAGTCCTCTTGCCTCAACCTCCTGAGTGTTTTACCTCTCATTTCTAAAGATGGTAATGCAGCTTCATGTGTCATTAGATTATTGATCAATTATAGTTTGGTGAAAACAAACAAAATAGCTTTAATTTTCAGTTCAGTGCTTTTAACTATGCTGTGTAGACTCTTCCTCTGCCCTCCTTCCCTTTGCCTTTATTAAAATCTCTAGTCTATTCAGTTTAAACTGTTGGTCTCATGTTCCGTGTAGAACTCCTTTTCTCTCTTATTACAGGGCCTGGCTACTTACTCCCTGAAGTGTTTAGGGTAAGAAGGGCTTGTATATCCTCTTTTATTTTCCTCTTACAGAATTTACTTGGACAGAGACTAGTCAGATAGAAAAAGGCAAGTATTTCTTACCTGGCTTTTCTAAGGTCATCACTTTAAGGTGGTAGACCATTGATGTCCACTGATAGACTATGAAACTGACATTTTTGGTGAGATCTTTCAGAGAGCTGCCTTACTTCATAGTTGCTGCATGTGAAATTTCTGTTGTTAAAGCAAACTAATCTGTACCCTTGCCTGCCTGTTCCTGTGTGTATGGGTGAGTTGGGGTACGGATCTTTTATCTGTGTAGCCACGTTTCTTGATAACAAGATTACTTGAGTCCAGGTACTTTTGTAGTTCCCACTCAACCTACTTCAAAATCACTTCCTTCTGATGTCAAATTGTGGCATGCAGGCTGCTCAAGTTTAACCCCTTTGTGTGTCTTGCCATTTCTCATAGTTCTATTTGTCCCCTTGCTCACGTGTGGGTCTACTCTGTAGGCAGACATTGAACTGGAGAGTGAGATGACAATCTCCCCTTTTCTAGGCACTTAAGATCTTGGTGAATAATTCCTCTTGGAGGCCTTACCACTGATTTTTTTGTATGCCCCTTTCCTTTCCCCATATTTTCTCTGAAAACTTGAAAGACTTCTAATTCTTCCCCCCTTCTGTCAACCGCTTCCATAGAGGGCAAGGATGGTAAGTGATGGTGAGGGTCCCAGAGTGCTGAGGTATGTATGTGTGGCAGGGGGGTAAGGAAGCCATGCCTGGCTTTTAGGTTAATTCTTATATAGTCTGCCCATGTGTCTTCAGATTCAACCAACCACAGATGGAAAATATTCGAAAAGAAAATTCATCTGTATTGAGCATAAACAGGCTTTTTTCTTGTCATCATACACTGAACAACTAATTACATAGCATTTATGTTGTATTGTTATCCGTAACCTAAAGGTACTTTATAGGGGATGTGTAAATTATGCCATTTTATATAGGGGACTTGAGCATTAATGCATTTTGGTATGTGAGAGTCCCAGAAGCTGTCCCTATGGATAAGAAGGGATGGCTATATCTCCTCATCTTTGTTTTTGTCAAATTCTTGGGCAAGTGGATTAGGTCCGCCCATACATCTAATGAACAGTACAAAGTCCTGTGAGCTTGAAGAGGTCTCACTGTGCAAAATTTAATTTTTCCTTCTTTTTCTGTGTTTCTCTGTCTCTTCCTGATTTTTAAAATTTACTTCCTGGTAATTTATGACTTATTTTTGTAAAATCTGTACCATAGAGTGTAATTAAAGAAAGCTGAAGAACAAGTTTCGAGAGTTAGTAATGTAATTTTATCTCATTTTACCTTGCAAAAGCTTTCCTAAAAATACACATTCAAGCAAATATAGTGTTTAGCTGGTGTGTTGGCCCACATCTGCAATTCCAGTAGGAGGATTATAAATTTTAGCCCAGCCTGGGCAATTTAGCAGTTTAGGGAGACCCTATCTCAAAATAAAAAATGATCAAAGACTGGGATATAACTCAGGTTGAAGGCCCTGAGAGTTCAATCCCTAGTCTGGCCTTTTTTCTATCATGTAAACAAACCAATTAAATCTGCAGGATGGTTTCTTTTTTGATGATGAAAAAGCAGCTTTGTGTCTGGACACGTCAATATTAATATTTGGTGCAATAATTACTGGTTATTTAATACTTCATTCTGCAAATAGTTTTTGAGTGCCTTGAATATGCCAACAAACTGTTTTAGGCATTGGAGAAAACACAGTGAATAACATAAGACGATTCCCAGCTCTCATGTTTCCTAGATTGCAGTGTGGGGAAACAGGTAAATACTGAACTATATCATTTGTTATATATTGATAAATGCCGTAGAGAATGAAGCAGGGAAAGGAGAAGGGAAATAGTGGGCTAGTGTGGAGAATATGTGAATTTAGATAAGATCTTAGAGAATGTGACAGTTAAAAGGCCCTGAGTGGGGAGTTTGTCTGTTGAGACCAAGGGGCCAGATAAGTGAATAAAGGGGCTGGGGTTGGGATGGGCTGAGCTGGGAGGCAGGGCATATAGGCCTTTGTAAGAGCTTTGGTTTTTATTTTGAGTGGGATGGGATCCTATTGAAATAGTAGCTGGACATTGGAATTACCTGGGAAGCTTTAAAAAAGTATTGATGCTTGGATCCCATTCCAGAGTTTTGCTTTAATTAGTCTGGGAGCATCAGGCAATCCCAGACAACAGAATTTTCGAAAATTTCCAGGTAATTTTAATTTCCACTGCAGAGCATCAAATCCCCTTGTTTGAATCTGTGTCTGCCACTTGGGTAAGTGCTTTAGTTTTCTTATGTATAAAAGTGTAGTTATAAGGGTTAAACTATAAGGAACAGAACATGTCAGGGCATGTTACATAAGTGTTTATTGAGTAAACACTTGAATATGTTTTAATGGTATCACCCTGACTGTCTTGTTGAGAATAGATTAAGTAGGGCAAGGGCTAACGCAAGGAGGTCCTTGTAGTAATCTGGGTGGGAGATGATGGTCAGAATGATAGCAAGTGGTGGAAAGTGGTGGCATACGAGATACACAGTATTTTGAAGATAAAGACAACAGAATTTCTTGATAAGAGTGAACATGGAATGAGACAGCAGACTTCATGAAGTGTGATTCCAAGATATTTTGATTGAACAATTAGAAAGAGCTGGGCGTGGTGGCATATATCTGTAATCCCAGCCTCTGGAGGCAGAAGGATCCTTGCAAGTTCAAGACCAGCCTGGGCTACAAAGTGAGCTCAAGGCCAGCCTGAACTGCATAGCGAGACCCTGTCTCAAAAAGACCAAAAAAAAAAAAAAAAACAAAAGAAAGAAAGAAAAAAAATTGGAAGAAAGGAGTGATAGTTTTCTGAGATAGGGAAGACAGAGATAATCACGCTTCTGTGGAGAGTGTCGAGCTCAATTCTGAGTTTGAGGTGAATGTTGAGTAAGTAAATCTGTAAGGTGGATATATTACACTCAAATGTAAAGCTCAGCAAAGTAGTTGGGGCTGGAGATAGCAATTTGGAATTTTTATTATTTAGTCCCAAGAGAATGAGTGTGAGTGAGCTTAACAAGAGACCAGTGCATAAAAAAGAGATTCATAGATCACTCCCTGAGACACTGCAATATTCAGAGGTCTGAGCAGTGAAGTATTCTTCAGGGTTTCTCAAGTTTTCTAGTATTAAAGATAATTACAATTTTTTTCATTTCTTAAAGAAAGCAGCCTGATTGAGACCCAGTTCACACCATATAATCTATCCACTTAAAGTACACAACTCATTGATTTTTAGTGTACTCATAGTTGTGCAGCCATTACCACAATCAACCTTAGAATTATTTTATCACTTAGAAGAAACCCTGTACCTTCCCATTGTTAAGCAGCTGTTCATTTCCCTCCTGTCCCTCCATTCCTAGGTCACTAGTCTACTCTTTGTCTCTATGGATTTGCCCATTCTGGATATTTCATATCAGTAGAATCATATAATGCACTGTCTGCTGAGAGAGAAGTGGTATCTGTTAGAACTTAGTTTCTAGATTCATTAGTTTCTAAATCATTTGGTAATAGTAAAGCTGTAAGATCTCTCTGGTGGAAAAAAACACTTTTCTCTTTGTAATTAGTAAGAAAATTGTGGGCTGATATTTTGAGACTGTATGATAATTCTGTACCTTGACAATGTTGCGTCAACATTTAGTGTTCATTGAAGATGCTTGCTTAAATTGGTAATTATATTGGGATTGCAAAATGGTGATATTCTGTTACTATCTTATTTTTGTTTCAGACAGGGTCCTGTTAGGTAGTGCAGGCTGGCCTTGAACTCATGCCAGTCTGCCTGCTCACCCTCCCAAGGGCTAGGATTACAGGTATATGCCACCATACTTGGCTTGTTGCTATCACATTTTGAAAGATCATGATTTCATAGTATTTTGGATTTATGGTATAGTTTTTCTTTGTGTGTCTGTATTTTTTTTCTTGCTGTGACAATCTTAGTTCCTAGTAACAAAGAAATGTTTTGTTTCTTAATTTTATTTTAAATGTAATCAATACTGTGCTATTTACAGTATCCTATAATAGATATAAAACCCTATCATGTTCACAAAATAGTTTCACATTATAATGCCAGGTAGGAGTGCTGGATCAGAGGATAAATGCAGATGTGATTTTGTTAAATGTCAGATTCACTTCCATATGGTTTTATTGTTTTGCATTTTATCAGCAATGTAAGAGAATTCTTATTTTCTTGCATTATAGAGTACTGTCAAGCTCTTGAATTTTTACCAGTCTGGTAGATGAGAAATGGTATCTTTAGTATAAAATGTTAAAACTTTTGTGTTACAGAGAATTGTGAACATCCGTGAAAGTAGAAATATTCTAATTAAACTCATGTACTACTCATTATTTAGCTACAGCAACTCAACCCGGGCCTGCCTGTTCCACTCATTCTCACCATCAAAATTATTTTGAAACAAGTCCTAGATAATTTAATGTCTGTAAATATTTCGACAGTACCAGCGTCACAGCATAATATTTATCTCTTTCCTTACTATCAGGCAATATTTAGTTTTCCCATTTTCTTAAATATGTCACCCCTCCCCCCTCATACTGGAGATCAGACCTAGGGCTGCTTGTAGTATTGAGCTACATCTCAGCTTTTTTTAAACAGTAGACCTTAAATAATGTCTACACATTGTGGTTGGTCCAGATATCTTCTAAAGTTCTTTTTAAAGTTCTTGTAGATTCCCTCTAGTTCCTTTACCCCATTACTTTTTAACTTAATTTTGAAGAAAGTAGTGGCCTGTTTCAAGACATTTTTTATTGTATAGATTCTATCACTTGAATCTTTGTTCTTCCATTGTCTTCTGTATTTCCTATAAATTGGTAGTTACAGTTAGTCTTGGTTAGACTGGAGTGTGTGTATGTGTGTGTATGTCTATATCTGTGTGTTTATGTTTTTTCCCTCTCAGAATGTTTATAGATGGTGTCATATTCTTTTGTCAGAAAGCATGTAAAGTCTGAGTTCTTTTTGATGTCAGCTGTAATGTGTGTGTGACACCTCTTTGGGATTTTCAGATTTCTTTTATTAGTGATGCTGAGCATCTCTTCATATGTTTAAAGGCCATTGTTACCTTTTTCTGTAACATTTCTGTCATTTTTGTATTAAACTTTTGATATATTTTTCTTGACTTCTTTGGTAAGACCTTAAGTGTTGAGAAGATTAACAGTTTGTGATTTAATTTGGAAATTTTTTTTCATGGCTTTGACTTTGCTTGTCAGGTTTTTGCCATGCAAAGGTTCTTAAAAAATTATTTGTAGTAATGTATCAATGAGGGTTTTTATTGCTACTTGACTTTAATTCACTTTTTAAAGTTAGATACAGTAAACTATTTAAAATGTGCAATTTTGAGTTTCAGACACATCTACTCTATATTAATGAAACATTTCCATAATTGTGGAACGCATCTTCATGCTCTTAGCTCATCCTGTCTTCCATGCTCAACTACAAGCTATCCATGATATGTATTCTATTCCTGTAGATTGTTTTGTATTTCTTAAGATAGTGTAGAAATGTAAAGCATGTAGCTTTTATGTCTGGCTTGTTTTTTATTTTAGTGTAGTGATTTTGAGGTTCATGTTGAGGTTTGTTTATATTGTTTATATGGATCAGTGGGTTTTTTTTTATTGTAGACTAATACTCCATTGTACAGGTACATCACATTTTGTTTCTGATGGCCATTTGGGTTGTTTCTAGTTTAGGGCTTATAAATAAAGCTGGTATAAACATTTGTCAATTAATTTTTGTATGTTTTATGTGTATGTTTTTCATTTCATTTCTTTCATGTAGCTATCTAGGGATAGAATAGCTGGGTCGTGGGATAGGTGTATGTAGTTTTATTGCTGGAACCTTTTCTAAAGTTACTATTTTACATTTCCATCAACAGTGCAAATTGCACATCTTTTTTTTTCTTGGGACTGGAACTCGAACTCAGAACCTTGCACTTGCAAGGCAGACATTGTGCCACTGAGCTATATCCTGGCCCAAGTTCGACATCTTTGACATTTTGTGTTGTCCATTTAATTTTAGCTGTTCTGGTGAGCATGTATAGTATTTTTTGTTTAAACTCAGAATTATTGAGATATTATTTGCATACAGTAAATTTTATCCATTTTAGAGTTTTAATAAATGTATACAACTGTATAACCACGAACACAAGACACAGTCAGAAAATTTTCTCATGTTTGTTATAGTCAGCCCTTCCCCAATTCCAAGTCCTAGAGATTCTAATTTGTTTTTCATCACTGTAGGTTTTATTTGTTGGTGGTGGTATTTTTTACTTTGCATAAAGTTCATTCTTTGTGGCATGTAGGCTTAATAGTTTTGACAAATGTGTAATATTGTGTCTCATTACAATCAAGATATAGAATAGCGCTATCACCCCTAAAAATTAATTCTTTGAAGCCAGCTTCTTCCTCCATCCAGTGATCTGTTCTCTATCTCTGTAGCCTTTTGGAACTGACTTCTTTCATTTAGCAAAATAACACTTGAGGTTTATCTGTAGTGTTTTGTATATTCATCATTCATTCCTTTGTATTGCCAAGTAGTATTCCATTTAGTAGTATTAATAGTAATAGTCACAGTTTGTTCATTCATTCCCCAATTGAAGTACCTGAGGGTTCTGTTTTTTGTTAATTATGAATTAATGCTGCTGTAAATGTTTGTATACAGATTTTGTGTGAACAAGCCTTTAATTCACTTGGATAAGTACCTAAGACTGGGCTTGCTATATTGTAATAATGTTTAACATTAAGAGAAATTGCTGCGAAACTTTTTGAAAGTTGATATGTCATTTGTGTCTGCACCAGAGATGTGTGAAAATTTGTTCCACATCTATGACAGCATTTTTTTTTTACATTTCATTTTTTTATTTAAAAAAATAAAAGTACAAAAACATTGACAAACAGACACCAATTAGCATAAAAAATAGTACAATCACAACTAATCTATAGACAAGGTGATATGATCTCAACAGTGGTCATTGCTTTATCCATTGATATCTTCGAAGTGTGAATACATAAACCCATATACAGACATGCAAATTTAGTCAGACAATCAATTCTCTCAACAATAGAAG
>PVLD010002126.1:27565-50910 GCA_004027595.1 Dinomys branickii
GATATAATACAATAGTAGAACCATGTTAGCCCTCCTGCATATATGCATATTCATATATACATACATACATTTTTGTCTTTTTCTTTTCTACTTTCCTTCATCCCATCTGTTCTTTGTTTTAGAACAGATTTCCTTCATGTCTCTTAGTTTATATTCCCACGCTCGGGTTCTTACACCAGTGATACAATACGTTGCCTGCCCATGTATCGCTGATTTATTTCACTTATGAGTATGGACTCCAGTTTTGTCCACTTGCCTACAAAGTCCCCAAAACTGTATGACAGCATTTTTATTTTCAGATTTTTTGTTTGTCTTAAGCATTCTAGTGGGTATGTTGTAGTACATGTTGGTTTTTAAAATTTGGCTAATATTGATGAGCATTAGGGTTTTTTGTTGTTTTTTGTATGTGTGTGCTTATGTACTATTTGTGCATCTTGTTTGTTAACTTATCTTTTCAAGTTTTTTCCCCATTTTCATGTTCAGTTGCTTGTTTTATTGCGTTGTATGTAATAATTACCTGCTTGTTCTTGGGTATCAGTTGTCTGATATATTCAGGTATAACAAATATTGAATGTTAACTCCTATTTTGTGGCTTGTCTTTCTATCTTTGTTTCTTAATGGTGTCTTCTGAGGAACAGAAGTTTTGAATTTTGATGAAATTCATTATGTCATCTACATGATTTAGTCTTTTAAATTACTATCTAAGAAATATGTGTCAATCCCCAAGATCATAAATATTTTCTCCTACGAGCTTTATAGTTTTGGCTTTTATATTGTCTGTGATCCATTTAATTTCTTCCTAGTTACTTTAGCACTATTTGTGGAAAAGAATGACCATCTTCTGTGGAAGTACCTTGGGGTCTTTGTTATAAATCTGTTGGCCATGTATGTACAGATTGATTTCTGGATAGTATTTTGTTGGTTTGTTTATCATTCACTGGTTCTACAGTGTTTTAATTAGTATTGTTTTACTCTGAGTCTTGAAATCAAGTAATGTAAGCCTTCCTCCTCTGTTCTTTAGGAAATAGGCTTGGCTTTTGATGGTCATTTGAAATTCAGTATATATATGTTACTCTGTCAGTTTTTAAAAACTATTCTACTGGAGTTTTGATTATATTTAATTGAACCCATTGATCAATTTGAGGAGAATCAAAATTTTAATTTAATTTTAAAATTCCAATTTCTAAATTCATTTTTTATCTTTCTTAATTTTAAAATTTAATTTAGAGCATTCCAATCCATTAAAGTTGTATAACTCTTCACTTATTTTGACCTTTAAATTTGTGCATGCAAAGCTGGAAGTGGTGACACATACCTATAGCCTCAGCCCACTGAGAAGCTGAGGCAGGATTATGAGTTTGAGCCCAGCCTAAGCAACTTAGTACCTTTGTGAGAACATGTCTTAGAAGTAAAAAATAAAAACAGGACTGGGGATGCAGCACAGTGCAAAGGCCCTGTGTTCAATCAGTACGTACTGAAAGAAAATTTCTGTGTGCAGTATTTTGTAGTTGTATCGAGGCTCTGCATCTTTGTTATATGTATTTCAAGAAAAATTCTGTGTGTAGTATTTTGTGATTGTCAGTATTAAGATTCTGTATATCTTTTGCTAATTTAATTCTATATGTTATATTTCTTACGCTATTCTGAATAGAATCATTTTTGAGGAGGGGTCTTGCTATGGTGCCCAGGCCAGTTTCAAACTTGTATGCTTAAGTGATCCTGCCTCAGCCTCCTGAATACCAGGGACCCCGTATGTATATGACCATACCTAGTTTCAATAGAACTTTTAAAATTATGATTTCCAATTGTTTCTAAAGATGTAGTTGGCTTTTATATTCTTCCCAGAGTCCCTAATGTGTGTGTGTGTGTGTATATGAAGTTTTTTTGTGATTTGAAAGAACAAGTGGTTATCCTTCACTATTGCGTAGGTTCAAAGATCTAAATTTTTTTTTTTTTTTTTTTTTTTTGCGGTACTGGGGATCGAACTTAGGACCCTGCGCTTGCTAGGCAAGCGCTTATTCCACTGAGCTATATCCCCAGCCCTATTGCGTAGGTTGACTGGATTCATCTGACATTTCCTTCCTGGGGTCTCTCATGCAGCTGTAGTCACAATGGCAACTGAGACTAGAATCCTCTGGAGCTTGACTAGGTTGATGGTTAAGACCATAGCCTCTTTATCACTGCTAGGATGACTGGGACAGCTGAGTAGGGGCTGCTGCCCTTCTCCACATAGCTCCCATTGAGGTATAGGACTTGGGTTTTATACAACATGACAATTTCAAAGTCATCAGATTTCATATATGACAGCTGATTTTTCCCAGAGTGAGCATTCCAAGACGGTGATTTTTCTCCCACTAGATAAACTATGTGCTCTCCTTTTTCAAACTAAGTAATAAGATAAATGCATTGTAGCAGTTATTGTAGAAACTGCATAGTAATGTTGGATGCTATATAAGTTAATATTCTATATTGAGATGATATTAACATAAAGTTAGCATTTTAGTGTGTAGAATTCAGTGGCATTTAATACATTCACCACCACCAGCCTTAGTCTAGTATGTAAACATTTTTATTGCCCATAGCTGTTAAGCCGTCACTCTTCATTTCTCCCTGCTCCCAAGCCCTGGCAACTGTCAGTCTCCTTTCTGTTTCATTTATTATAGATGTTTCACGTAGATAGAGTTACACTGTATATGGCTATTTATTGCTGTCTTCTTTCATTTAGCATTATATTTTAAAGATTTATCCAGATGGTGACATGAATCAGTACTTTTTCCCTATGTCTCAATGGTATCCCATTTTATATATATATATATATATATATATATATATATATATATATAAAATATACTATATTTTATTTATCCAGTTACCTGTTGATGGATGTTTGGGTTGTTTTAATCTTTTGGCCATTATGAACTGTGGTGTTAGCAACTATTCACATACAAGTATGAGTACCTGTTTTCAATTCTGAGTATGTATCTGGAGTGGAATTGCTAGGTCATATGTTTATTCTATGTTTAACTTTGGAATAACTGCCAAACTGTCTTACACAGCTGTTGTACCATTTTATATTTCTACTAGTAATGTAGGACAGTTCCAATTTCTCTGTGTCCTTGCCAACACTTGTCATTTTTCTCTCTTAATTATAGCCATTCTAGTGGGTGTGAAGAGGTATCTTACTGTATCTTATTGAAGAGATAGCTTGACTTGCATGTATTCCTACTAACTAATGATATTGAGCATCCTTTTATGTTTTTGTTGGCCGTTTGTGTATCTTTACAGAAATGTCTCAAGTGCTTTGCCCATTTTAAAATTTTTATTGTTAAATTTCAACAATTATATGTTCTGGATTCTACACCTTTGTGAGATACTTTCCTTCCTATCCTGTAGGGTTTCTGTTTTTGTTTTTGTTTGTTTTTACTTTCTTGGTGTTTGATGCATGAAAGCTTTTAGTTTTGATAAAATCTGATTTACCTTATTTTTTCTCTTGTTGTTCATGCTCTTGGTGTTATATGTAGGAATGTATGTATTAAATCCAAGGGTTTTACCCTAATATTTTCTCCTACAAGTTTTACCCTTATATTGTCTCCTGAAAGTATTGTAGTTTAATTTCTTTCTTTCTTTTTTTTTTTTTTTCTTTTTGTCTTTTTGAGACAGGGTTTCGCTATGCAGTTCAGGCTGGCCTTGAGCTCACTTTGTAGCTCAGACTAGCCTTGAACTCGCAATGATCCTCCTGCCTCAGCCTCCTGAATGCTGGGATTATAGGCGTGTGCCACCATGCCCAGCTTATAGTTTAATTTCTTACGTTCAGATTGTTTATTTGTTTTGAATTAAGTTTAGTATGTGGTGTGAAATAGGGGTCTGTCTTCATTCTTTCATGTGGCTAGTTATGTCAGCACCATGTGTTGAAAAGGACATTCTTTCTCTCATGGAATGGTGTTATCATCCATGCTGTTAATCAAATGACTACAGATGAATTTGTTATTTCTGGGTGCTCATTCTGTTTCATTTGTATATGTCTATCCTCATGGCAGGATCACACAAGTTAGTTTTTACCTATAGTATATGTTTGTGTAGGGCATTAATTTTTTAAGCTTCATTTGCACACTGGCTTTTTAAACTTTGAGTAAACACCAGATTTACAACATACAAAATTTAATGGATAATATAATTTAAAACTTTTGTTGTTGGTCACAATTTCTTTGACTATATATAGAATTATACACAGTCAAAGTGCACTGTAATTGAATTTTCATTGTGAATTAAATTTATCTTGAGTCCTTAAATGAAGCGAATTGTATTAAATTGTCCTGCTGAAAGATGTGATGCTGGTTATAGAATTACCGGAATAGGAACGGTTGTGTGCAGATTTGGACTAAGTGTCACAGGGAAGCATCATGTATCAATAGTTCCTAGATCAAAAATTATTAAGAACACTGCTTTTTACCAAGGTCATGATTTGTAACTGTAATCAGTACAACTAAAGGGTAAATATTTTAGAACCAGAATATGATACGCCTTTTGTCTATTTTAATTTGTAACTCCACTCTCCCTCTTCCTCTTTTTTTCCATGTAGTAATTTATTTGCTGAAGAAACTGGGTTGTTCATCCTTTTGTTTCCTATGTTCTGGATTTTTCTGTAAATTGATAGGGGCTCTAGTAACTTGATTAGATTTAGATAAAAAGATGTTTGTGTTCCCTTTCTGGTGATACCTGAATTTTGTTCATCAGGAGGTAGATAGTACGTGTTTCTCTCTTTTTTTGTTTTGTTGGCTAAATTTATTATGAATCATTTTAATTTTAATAATTAAAAGGGCTTTTAGAGAGACCAGATGGTTTAGGGCTTGACATAGGTATTCTGTACTCCAGGGGTCTTTGTTCAAGTTTTTATTCTTTTCCTACCCATTTTGTAATCTGTGAAAGTCACTTCCTGTGTCATGTTACACATCTTTTTTTTTTTTTTTTTTTTTTGTGGTACTGGGGATTGAACTCAGGACCCTGTGCTTGCTAGGCAAGCGCTTATTCCACTGAGCTATATCCCCAGCCCCCTTATATCCCCAGCCCCCTCTGTGTCATGTTAGATTCCTTATGAAACGGGGATGATGATGCCTACTCATAGAGTAGTTTCACAACTAAATGAGCTAATGCATGGAAGAGAACTTTCTACTGAGCCTAGCATACAGTAAATGCTACTGTGAATTTACAGATATTCTAAGACAATCTGATTAATAAGGAAATTAAAATTTGAGGAGCTAAGTTTTTACTCGTATGGGTAAAGGAAATAAATTTTTCAACTGAGGGAAATGACTCTTCTTTGTCTCCATTGGTGTGAACAGTTGCCTTTAGTTAGCATTCATAGTAAATTAAACTTTAAAAGTGATTTTTGTTCATGCTTCAGATGCTAGTGTGGGTTCATTTTAGCTGTCCTCATCTAACATTGGAAAGTGGGATTCTTGTTGAACAGACAACACCATAGCATAAATTGAATCTTTTGAGTCAATTGAGAAATACTTTTCCTTTTCCTATGAGCTTACTGTTATTATTTTTTTTTACAGTGTAATGTTCAAGCCCAGAAATGCCTTATGTGGATCGTCAGAATCGCATTTGTGGTTTTCTAGACATTGAAGAAAATGAAAACAGTGGAAAATTTCTTCGACGGTACTTCATACTGGATACCAGAGAAGATAGTTTTGTGTGGTACATGGATAATCCACAGGTTTGTAAAATCCAAAGATTACCTCTTAAAAAGCATATAAAAGCTTGATTTATTCAAGCATTTGACATACAAGTTTTAGGAGTTCTCTTCCTGAACAGTTAGATTTATTTCTACTGGTTTCGCTTTCTCTGCCTTATAACTCTGTCTTTTTTGAATTTTAGAAGCTGAAACTTAAATTTCTTTGATTAAAAATTTGTGAATGTATATATACTTTCCCATCTTTGTATAGAAATACTATCTCTGATATATTATTCAAGTAATGACTTTGAATGAGATTTTTTTTGGCTAGAAACTCTGCTGCCACTGTCCTTACAGAGTTTGACAGCTTGTTTTGTTCCCTTATCTCTGGGTGTAACCACCTTTCTTGGGAGGTAGCCACCTGGCTTTGTGGCCACATGATTATTAACTTTATTTACTTGGCCAGGGTATGGGAAAAAACAACATGTCAGCAGAAATCAAAAGTTTACATTTATTTTAAAAATTAGAGATTCTCCTTTTTATGACCCTGTATCTTCATCTAGGACAGGATCTCCTTAAAAATTCTCTTTTCCCCATGATCTCCTTTAAAATTCCCTTTTTCCCAGGTAGAAAAAGACTGTTGACTCCCTATAATCACTGTTAACCAGATTTCAGCTCCTTGTTCTTATCTAGAGCCACAGCATTTTGGGGTGTGTGAGCTCCTTGATTGGCCTCTTCGTGAGGGCTGCAAAACTTATAGAATTTCTCCTGAATTTTACTTAAAACCTCTTAAATATTTCTCTTACCTTTATGCATTACAGATTCTTCTCATAAGTCTTCCATTTTTTGAGAACTTCTCATGTAACAGATCTAAACAGGGATAAATATAAAACAATACATTTGTCACTCTGAATGAAAGCTAAACTTTGAATTCAGAGGAAAAGATGTAATTATAGTTAACAGAGGGAGTTGCAAGTGGGTACTGCAGTACTCAAATTTTTTATTTTGTGGACAAAATAAAATAAAGGCAAGAGATCCTGTGGTATGTTTGGATAATATTTCACTTTGGTAAGAAGAGTATCTGTTAAGTTCCACTCAACTATGGCTTGCATGAACTTTTAGGGGGATGGAGTTCTGAGGATTGAACCCAGCGCTTCATGCATGCTGAGCATGGTATTACCACTGAGCTACATTCTAAACTTCTCACATGAAGTTTTTAAAGCTGTATATCCATTTTAATTATTGTGTTGGTTTTTATCAACACAGTAGAGAATTTTAAATCTTTTTTCAGTTATTAATTTTATCTTTCCAATTTATGAGAATCTTTTAAAATCTTAATTTAACCATTAATTTCAACTTTGTGTGGCTTCCCCCCCTCCCGTGGTACTGAGACTTGAACTCAGGACCTTGTGTAATAGCTGAATGCCCACTGAGCTGCAAGTGTCTCTGCCCTTATAAAATTTTACAGATTTTAAGATGGTGTCGCACTAAATTGCCCAGGCTGAGCTTGAACTTGTGATCCTCCTCTCTCAACCTACTGAGTAGTGGGGATTATAGACTGTATCACCATGGTCAGTCTTTGTCACTTTTAAATGATGAAGACAACACTTCATGGAAACTTCAGTAAAAAACGTTGCTAAGATTATTAGGTTAAACCATATGAAATTGTGAATTTACGGGCATTTTAAATTACTGAAAAATGGCAATTTCAAATGGTTCAGTTTTGTTGTTCATGTCAAGGTGCAGTAGCATGATTATACAGATCATAATAACCCCTCTACAGAAAGAAAGTTTGATTGATCTGTCCTTAGGGAGCCACTTCCTCTTTTCATTGCTGCTATTTTTTTTTTTTTTTTTGGCCACTGACTATTGGTTTAAAAATCTATTCAAATATATTATAGGGGATCAATTTGGAGCTTTCTGTGTTTTTTTGAGGAAGTTGGTAATGGTGAAGAATTAAGTAGTCTCAGTAGGAAATGAACTTAAAGAGACTTGAAAAAGTATTTGAACTGGACCTGGTGGCTCATGCTTGTAATTCCAGCACTCCTATTGAGGCCGGAGAACCATTGCAAGTTCAAGGGTAGCTTGCTGGGCATGGTAGCAGTGGCATACGTCTATAACCCCAGTACTTGGGCGCCTGAGGCAAGAGGATCGCTGAGAGTTCCAGGCCTAGCCTGAGCTACATAGCAAGTTCAAGGTCACCCTAGATTATATAACAAGACCCTGTCTCAAAAAAAAAAAAAAAAAGGGGGAAACAGAGCAGTCTGGACTACCTAATGAGTTCAAGACCAACTTGGACTGTATAGTGAGGCACTGTCTCAAAAAAGAAAGAAAGAAAAGAAAAATGAAAAAGTATTTGGCAAAATGAGTTCAAGAACTCCTAAGTGATTGACTTATTTCCCCTTTTATCTTAAATTTCATACTAGTTTATTATTATTCTTTGTCATGTAACTAGCTTTGAAACTCAATTTTTTTTTCTAGTTAAAGTTGACCACAATTATACTGGTCCATAGAAAATGAGTATTTTTAATAGTTTTTATGTTGCACTCACTTATTTTCTACTGTGCTGCTGTTTAATCTAGGATCCCATGTCATGCTTTTTTTTGACATTTCTCCTTTTCATGTGAAGCCTAGAGTTCCATCCAGCTATATAAAATAATAGATTCATGGAAGACTAAAAGAAAAAGTTATTTTGAATGGAAGGGTGACAATGTTTGAGAAGCCCAGTGTGGTGTTTTAGTTAAGGATTCTTGTAACATTTTCACATTTCATTTATTTAATCTTCAGATTTTTTTTTTTTTTGAAATAGGGTCTTGTGTAGCTCAGGCTGTACTTAAGATTTTTAAAAAAACACCAAAAATCTTAAACATAAAACCCTATATATATACATAACTAACCTTTTAAAGTTGCACATTAAAAATTTATAATCTTAGTTTATATATATATTTATTGTTCATGACTTATACTTGGGAACTTCCACATAGTATACAGTGCGGAACACAATGCAGAAGATAATGCTGTTTTATAATAGATAGGAGGTGTTTTGAAAAGACTTTTTCCTGTTAACAATAACTAGGCCATGTTTTAGGATCTCAACTCTGAAATGTCTAGGTATCTAGTAACCTTTTAGAAGTCTGAACAAAGTACTTCTTTATCATTGATTAAAACAAGGCCATAGATTTTCTTTTAATGTACATTATCGTAAAGTTATTTAAAAAGTTGACGCTGCTTAGTCTCCAGCAGTAGTAGTTTACAATGAGATTTCAATTTTACTTTTGAAATCCATCAGTCTTTTCATTTATATTCCTTGTTACTTTTTTCCAGACTCTTGTATTTGTTTTACTACCACCATCTTCCCCTTCTATAAATTCATCTAGTACATTGTATTTCAAGATATATTAATTAATGCATAATTGTGATTATGAATCTAATCATAAACCTTCTTTATTGGTTTTAAATTCTAACTAGTGTAAACTCCTTACTCCTTTATTTTTCATTTAAATCTTTTGTGAGTAGTTTCTAAAGCACCATTTTCTACTGTAGACTAACATAACCAGTCACTTTTTCATTTTGAGTTTCTGAGCATTGCCAACTGCTTGCAGAAAAGCTTGTTATCTCAGCTCAAAAGTCTTTTTTTCCTTCAGAGTTTTTGCTAATAGCTTCAGCCAGAAATGATTCTTTCTTTATAATTCTTTTCCCTTTGCTCTTTCATGATGCAAACATTAAGAATAAAAATACTTTGTGTGAAGTTAAATGTATACACTCTACATATAATTTAAAAAGTCAGTATTTTTGAAAATGTAGATTAATAAACCATTTAAAAGAGGGAAAAACTCCCGGTACATTTTTTGAAAAGATATATTAAGAATTTTTAATAGACTGGATGTGGTGGTGCATGCCTGTAATCCCGGCACTTGGGAGACTGAGGTAAGAGGATCACTGTGAGTTTGAGGCCAGCCTGGGCTACATAATGAGTTCAAAACCAGCCTGCACTATGTAGTGAGACTCTGTCTTAAAAAAAGAAAAGAATTTCTAATAGAGCAAAGTTTTGTCTGTCTATCTATCCACACATACATATGTAAAAGATCACGTATAGTCTTCTAAAATTTCTTATAGTTGTATTTGTTTTATACTTAGTGTTTTTTTCCCATTCCTTTCAGAAACGAAATCTGATTTTGTTTATGGCTCTTTATGCTTATGAAAAAGAATATTAGCTGTAATGATAAGAATAGCCTCTTAATTATAGAATGCATAATGATGGAACAGAGAAGGATTCTGCATTGTTATTCAAACTGTCATAATCTCAGACTTAGTAAATACTGAAACTGAAAAAAATTAATGAGTAAAATGTAATATTAAGAAATTCAGTTTCTTACCTTTTTTAGTATATATAAAACATTGTTATAAAATGAATTAATAATGTCAAATATAATTATTTATTAATTTGTTTCCAGAACCTACCTTCTGGATCATCACGTGTTGGAGCCATTAAACTTACCTACATTTCAAAGGTAGCCATTATTTATTGTCTTACTTTTCCCTTGTGACCTAAGATCGCCCCTCCCCCACGGAAGCATGGATGGGAGCAGGAGCCGCTTCCTACCACTCAGTGGTGCTCAGGTTCACACCGCACTGAAAGCCATGGTCGGGAAGTTCCTTAAGTTGATAAAGTTGAGAAGAATGTAAATTTGACTTACAGGGTGTGGCAAGTTGCAAAACCTAATAATACTAACTTAAGATCAGGTCATGAACATCAGAAAGGGAGGAAATAGTTTATTTATTTTTTTCTTTTTATTTTTTGTGGTACTGGCGATCAAACTCAGGACCTTGCACTTGCCAGGCAAGCGCTTATTCAACTGAGCTATATCCCCACGCCCGGGAGGAATTAGTTTATAGTTAGAGTGTACCTTGAGAAAGTCTGGAGATTTTTCTAAGTGTGTATTTATTTAGACTTTCTGTAACTGTTAAATCTCATTATCTTTGACTTTTTTCTCTATATTTTAAGGAAAATGCAGACCATCTTCATGTCCTTTTTACTTTGTGTCTACTGGTTTCTATTTTCTTAGTGCTTTTGCTATATTTTATAATACTATTTCTCTTATTTTTAAAAATTCAGATTTTATATTGGTCAGATAGCTTTTTAATTTTCTTCTATTAGTATTTTGAACACTAAGATAGCGCTAGCCTTGTATTTTGTGTTTGTTTTATTTTATATTGATGACTTAAAAGATGAGCTACAAAAATAGAAGTGCTGTTAAAATTATGCAGTTATGTGTATGCTGCATTCCATTGGCAAAGGTAGATCACTATAATAGAATACCAATTTACAAATGTGCCTAGAAAATACATATTTTTATAAATAAAAGCTTTGTTATCAGAATTATAGTTATTTATTCTCTGACAATATGTATATGTAAGCTCAGGACAGTAAAGACTGCATATTTAAAATGAAATACTTGCTGTTAAAGTCATATTACGTTAATTTGTAAAAGACAAATATTGTATATGTGATGTACCTGTAAATTAGGACACTTAAATTCTTCAGGATAGCTTGCAGCCTCAATTTTATAGAGATTATAAGTAAAAAAGGTAGAATTCCATTGTAAAATAAACTTTGTGTTTCTGTTTTACTAGATTGCCAATGCTGCATATGTGTTATAATGGAAATATACCACTAATTTTTTTTCTTTGGCTGAGCATTTTCTACTCTCAACACAGTGGTGTAGGAAGTACTTTTTTAAAAAATAGACAGTTGAGAGTGAGATTACCCATCTGTCTGTATCTTTTCAATTGTTTATTGCTTAACCTTTTTGAAAATAGGAGCTTTTTCTGAAAGAATTAATTAACTCAGTGAAGCAGGCAGAGAGACTGGTCAATAACTTGCCTTTCTCCACTGCTCCCCTTTGAAAATACTGTACATGCTCTTCTCTATGCAGTGCTATTAACTTCCATCAGAATACTTGAGTTTGAGTTGTACAGTTTGTACTGTACTGTAGACATTCTAGGTTTTTTTTTTCCCTCCCAGAATTTATTCCTGGGTCAAACTTCTGTGTGACATAGCTGTGAATTTGTAGTTGGGATCAGTTGAGAACCCCAGACTTAGAATCTCCTTTGGAGGTACAAAATAGATGCCACAATTATGAGTTATATCATAGGGCAACAATGTAGTAATAGTCACTAATGGCTTTCTAAGAGCTCTTTAATTAAAGAGATAGTAGAAACCAGGTACAACAAATTGCTTCACCTTTTAATATGAGTCGTATGCTATATTTGACAAAATCATCCATGGAGTAGTCTTCTGTGTTAAGAGGAAACTGAGTATCATGTTGATTTCTCATAGCAAATTAATATCGTAAGGATTTTTTGACTTTAAATATACAATCTTCCCACTACGGTTTTTTGCAGTTCACAGCTTATTTAGAAACAAGCAATTTGAAAACAGTTCATTGTTTCTGTATTCATTGAGTGCACCTTGAAGATTATGTGAAATTTAAAATATTTATATATGTGACACATATATAAAATATTTATATATATGTAAAATTAAAAATATTTATAAATATTAAATATATATTTATAAATATTAAAATATGTGTGCAAATATATGTGATATTTATATATGTGAAATATATAAAAATATTTATATATTTATATATATAAAATAAAAATATTTATATATACATCTATAAAGGCTACTGAAAGCAGTTTGTTCAAAGAAAACATGGGAGTATCATTTGTCTTAACTGTATTAAAATTGGGACCCAGATTCTATAGGTAGTTTACTGTTTTTTTTCAGTTGCTTTCAACACATTAATAAAAGGGCCGTAAATCATTTATCTCACTACTGGGTGGTTTTGATTCAAATTTTGATTTGAATTTGACCCTTCTCCTGACTTGAACCACTGGCAGTACATGCATGATTATCTGAAAAAAATGGATGCCATTGTGGCTGTGATAAGAGCCAAATGTTGTTATGTTTTGTGCACTCTGCACAAATCAGCTGCATTTATGTAGAAAATATTTTAAAGACATTCATGCATATAAATCAGCTTTGTATTTGATGAAATAAATGTTAATTGTAATATTTTTAAAATATGAGTAATATTAATATTTATATTTAAGCAATAATTATTCAAATCAAGCAACTAGATTTGTTTTATTCACTGTACAGATTTTTTTATTCATTTTAGTAGTAAAAAGACTGATAACAGTAATTAGATCCGTTTGTACCAAGAGTGGTATAAGCTGCCCAGTGGGAGTCAGTCATATACCATCAGTGGTTCCAGCTGGCAAGAATGTTTTAAAGTTTCATTTCCTAGTAATCTTATAGATACATTCATGTGGACATTTACACAATATTTAAGTTTAGTAGCATATGAATAATTGAGCAACTCATATCTTTTTCTTGTTAGGTTAGCGATGCAACTAAGCTAAGGCCAAAAGCTGAGTTCTGTTTTGGTAAGTAGTTATATTTTATGGTAGCTATTATGTTTTCTTTCATAATTCATTGTTTTTGCTTTTCTTTATAATTTGATTTTCTGTATAATTCATTGTTGGGTTTTCTTTTCCATTCTCAACTCTGAATGTAGATACTTCCTAAGAATTAGTCTTTTGGTCTTGGATCTTATTTATTTTCCTATTGAGGTTGAATTTACCACTGCTAAAAGTTTTAAATTGGTGATTTAATCAGTCCTGCCTCTTCATTAGCTTTCTAGGCATAGTATTGCTTGGTGATCATACAGGCATAATTTATACAGATTTGACCTTAACTAGTGAGTTCTAAAATTGGTTTCCTGCTTCTTTCTGCAGATTTTCATGTTACAGTTACTGCATTTAATAAGTATAACATGCTACTGTATTATTAGTAGTTTTTGTGCCACTGAGAAAGAAAAACACTGTAAAAGATTACCATTATGATAGTTATTTTAAATTAGGCTGATATAATTACATCATATTAGAAAATAATTATTGCACAGAAAACAAAGTATAGCTTAATGATTTATTCTAAGGGAGATTTCTTGCTGCTGCTGTCCAGATGAGGAAATAAAACATTTTTCCATATTCCCAACCCCAAAGCCTCGCTCCTGTGTCCCATCCTAGCCATAGCATAACTGAGTGGTCAGTTCCATACACACCATGCTCTTCTCCTCTGCATGCCTCTGCACATATAGTCCTCTCACCTTTTCTCCCAAGTGGTAAAGGATGGCCAGGTATTTAAATGGATTCCAACTCAAGAGTCTCCTTATCCACTGTGGCTCCCTCAACCCTGGAGTTCCCCTCATTAGGGTGGGAAGCTCTTTCATGATGCTTCTGACATAGGTTATACTCATCTCTACCTACTAATCATGATAAATATAATCATAACCTGACAATTGTATCTGTCTATGAAAAGGCCAGCCTTTGAGATCCTTAAGGTCAGCAACTGCTTTTTATTAATAACTTCATTGTCCCATTGTAAGCACAATACTTGGCATATATAGGCCTTCACTAAATATTTGTGCAACAAGGTAATATAATACTTTTATCTATTCTTGCCTCCAAACTGTAAATTTCTTATTACTCACAAGCTAAAGACCAAATCCTTTTATTTATATTTAATATGGAACAATGCAAGGTGTAGTGATCAATTTTAATACGATTAAAATAAGTTTTTAACCTTACCTATTCTAGTAGCAGTGATTGAGGGCTGGATAGAACTCGAAAGTCAAGAATGGACAGATTGGAGGTCTCTTAGTGAGTGATAGTTGAAGATGGAACTTAGGGTACCCCCTCAGAGAGGATGTTAGTAGACATCAGTGTCAGAAGAGACAAACTAAAAGTGTTAATTGACATAATGGTGACTATTTTGCATTGAAGTATAAAAGCTACTTTCTGGAGAAGAATAAATGTTAAAGTTCTTTGCTGTCCTTTGCTTGTGAGAAACAGCTTTCTTGGCAAGCAGTATGTTAAAAATATCATTTGATGACAATCATATGAGGTGTGGTAAAAAATACAGTGAGTGTTGTAAGTTTTCTAAAAATACTACAGTAAAGCACACATTGCTGTTAGTCCTCCTCAAAATTCTGTTCACTTGGAGCATGCTTATTATATCCTTCCACTTTCTGAGGCATCTCTGGAATTGTGAGTATCATTAGTTGTGATATAGTGGCTGCTTTGATGTCCTGAACTGATTCAAAACATTTATGTTTTATGGTCATTTTGATTTTGGGGAAGAGGCACAAGTCTCATAGTGTCATACCAGGTGGGTAAGGCAGATGAGGACACTAATATTTCACTTGATACAAATTGCTGTAAATCAAAATCAATGTAGGGTGATCAAAAATACTGCAAATGTTCAGATTATCAATTTTAAAACAGCCAGGCAAGGTTGTGCATGTCTGTAATCCCAGTACTTGGGAAGCTGAGGCAGGAGGACTGCTGTGAGTTCAAGGCCAGCTTAGGCTACAAAGTGAATTTAAAGCCAGCCTAAACTGCATGGTGAAATCATTTCTCCGAAAGACACACACACACACACACACAAACACAATTTATTACAATAAAAGCCACCCCCTATTCAAAATGCTTCCCTTTGTTTCAAACACATTTAATACATTGTTCTTGGCAATGTGTCTTTTACTGTAATATGTTTTTTTAAATGTATGCATGCAGTGTATCTTTTGATCACCCCATATTTGTATCCAGAAATAAAATTTGATAGCAGGATGAAAGATCTGCATGTTCATGGATCAGCAGAATTAACATTGTTACAGTGGCCATATTACTAAGAGCAATCTACAGGTTTAGTGTAACACCCACCAGAATACCTGCAACAGTGCTGGGTGTGATGGCACTTGGAAGGCTGAGACAGGAAGAGGCTTGGCTGAACTACATGGAGAGACCCTGTCTCAAAACAAGCAAACAAAAAACAACATTCTTCAAAGAACTAGAAAGAATAATCCTAAAATTCATGTGGAAGTACAAAAGACCCATAGTAGCCAAAGTGATCCTAAACAAAGAGAACAGTGCTGGAGGTACCATAATACCCTTTTGTTTTGCAATGTATACAAATTCATAGTAACAAAAACAGCATTGTATTGGATTAAAAACAGATATACAACCATTGGAATAGAATAGAAAAGACACAAAAAAACCCTATACAAGTACGCAATGTGATACTTCACAAAGATGCTGTCTTAGTTACTTTTCTCTCGTTGCTGTAACAAAATACCCAACACCCAAAATTAAGGAAGGAAAGGTTTATTTTGCTTACAGTTTATGGAGGTTTCAGTCCATACTTGGCTGGCTCAGAGGCAGAGTGGCACATGGCAGAGGACAAAACTGTTCATGGCAGCAGAGCACAACAAAACAACCAGCAAAAGGGAGGAATGGCAGGGAAGCAGCCTCTTTCCTTCCCTTAGCTTGTAAACAGCCTGCCCCTACCAAGGGGGCGTATACCTCTCACAGTCTCCATGCCCTCCTCTTCCAAGGCTCAGGATGTATACAAAGTAAGCACTCTGGCTTTCTGCTGAATCACTCAGCCAAACCTCTAGACTCCCCAAGTTGACACAATGTATCAACCATAACACTCCACCCCTTGTCCACTTGGCAACCAGACACATTTCCTCAAACCAGTTTCCAGATACAATGCCATTACGTTACATTAGAACCATAACAGATGCTAAAAACATGTTGGAGAAAAGCCAGCCTTTTTAACAAAGGATGCCAGGAAAAATAGATGTCCACATGTAGAAGACTGAGACGATATTCCCATCTCCCAGCCCTGTACAAAAATAAATTTAGAATGGATCAAAGGCCTAAGTATAAAACCTGAAACTTTGAAACTGCCAGAAGAAAACATACAGGAAACACTTAAAGACCTATACATAGACAGTGACTTCCTAAATAGGATTCCATTGGCATAGGAAATAACAGCAACAATTATCAAATGAGATTATATCAAATTAAAAAGCCACACAGCAAAGAAAACAGCAGTGCAGACAGTCTACAGAATGGGAGAAAATCTTTGCCAACTGTTTTTCTGATAGAGGATTAATACGTAGACTATATAAGGAACTGAGAAAACACCACAGAAACAAATAATCCATTCAGTAAATAGGCAAATGAACCAAATAGCACGTCTCAAGAGTGGTCAGAAAGTATATGAAAAAGTATTCATTATCTTTAGCTGTCAAGGAAATGCAAATGAAAACTCCCATTAAGATTCAGTCTCATCCTAGTCAGAATGGCTGTCATCAAGAATATAAAAAACAGCAAATGCTGATGAGAATGTGG
Organism: Dinomys branickii; assembly: GCA_004027595.1. Classification (NCBI taxonomy): domain Eukaryota; kingdom Metazoa; phylum Chordata; class Mammalia; order Rodentia; family Dinomyidae; genus Dinomys; species Dinomys branickii. The sequence goes on from PVLD010002126.1 coordinate 44,514, forward strand.
GAAAAGGAACCCTTATGTACTGTTGGAAATGATCAAAGTATATTTATTATAAGCATTTACAGTCATGCCAAGATGAAAACTATTCTTCATAATTAATATATAGTAATAAATTTTTAAAAGAATTGAGAAAATTGACAGTGTGACATGTCTCATCACTAGGATTCATAACTATATTTAGGTCATAATTAGTCCTAGATTGTGAGATGATTTTTGATTGCAGTTAAACTTATATTTGTGCTTTAGTTTTTATCCATTTATTTATACTCTGATGGCAAGGATTGGAAATAAAATTTAAAAGTCCCCAACTGAAAAAGCTGAAAGCACACAGATCTCTGGGAACGTATCTGTTGGTCACAGTGAATCCCTGGCTTTAAAAGCGTGGCAACTTTGAGCTGTCCTACCGCTTTTTTTTTTTTTTCTCAAAGTTTTTTTCAATTCCCTGTCTGTCCTCTTCCAGATATTGCAAATGCACCACCTTTTAGTAATTTTCTTTATTTTCCACAAAACATCTATATTCCTTAGAAATCTCCAGAAAATGATGATGGAGAATAATATCCTCCCCTAAGCATTGTGGTAGTTTCTTTTTAAAGTTTTAATTAATTTTGCAGTGCTGGGGCTTGAACACAGAGCCTTTATACTACAACCTTAACCCTTTTAAAAAGTTTTTTTTTAAATTTGGAAATAGGGTCTTCCTAAATTGCCCAGATTGTTCTTGAACTTGGGATCCTCCTGCCTCAGCCTTTTAAGAGCTCTGAAATTGGAGATATGTGGACTGTGTCCAGCTTGTACTAATTTCTTAAGGGCCTCATTTCCACCCCTCAAGGAAGGAGTGGGTGGCATTCCTGTTTCATATATGAGGAAAACAGGGCTTGAGAGATCAAATGTTTTTAAGATGATCGTCCTTATATGAGGGTAAGATAATCTGGTCTGACTGATTACAGACTCTGATTATTGTTTTCTATAGCACATCAGTATGCCGTTCTTGCCCTGAAACAATACAAGCCTGTGAGGTTTTTTTTTGTTTTTGTTTTTTTTTTTTTTTTTGGTCTTTTTGAGGCAGGATCTGGTTATGCAGTTCAGGCTGGCCTTCAGCTCACTTTGTAGCCCAGGCTGATCTCGAACTCACAATGATCCTCCTGCCTCAGCCTCCTGAGTGCTGGGATTACAGGCATGCGCCATCACACCCAGCTAAGCCTGTGAGTTTTTATTCAGACTGTAAGGTTTGCCAAGAAGCTTTTCAGAGGTATACTGACCTCTTTCTTCTTTTAACATGTGCTGTAAATATTATTCATTCAGAAGTGTATGCATTAAATATTTACTTTCTACCAAGTGTAGTGTATTAATAAATGCTTAGATTTTTAAACTCTTACATATGCTGAGGAAATGCCCAAAACAACATTAAGAGGAAGAAGCCATTATGAGGAGAGCTGGGAAAAGACTCTAACAGCGTACCATATTGATTGCCCAGAGTTAAAAACAGTAGGGTTTCACTGACATACTGAGTTGCTATTTTATTTTAAAATATATTTATGGTATTTATAATTTCTCTAATCTCTGGAAATAAAAGAATAATTTAGAGTATACTAAAAGTTCTTTATTTTCTAGATTAGTTTTTGCGGTGGTACTTCACGCGATGTGCTTTACTTCCTTTTTGAGACCCTCATCTCAACCAAGGAAGCCCTGGTTTAGAGTGCCTTGGTCTCCGCCCCAATTTCAAAATCTTCTGTGTTTGAGAAGTAACATTTTTTCCTTGAGGGTTTTCATTTCCTCCTTCTGCTAGTCATATTCATCCAGGTGCTGGTATATCATTTAAAGTTTTTGTAGAGCATTTTGGATTATTCTTATATTTGAATGATTGCCACAGGGGAGCTATTCAGGTGCCTTGGTTCCTAGAATAATACTTAGTTTTAAAAAAAAAATACATATGATATAAAATAGTTTTAACCCAACAGCTATGATAAGTTTGTAAATAACTATATGTGCATATGTGCTTTAACTTTGTATAATCTACTCCCTAAAGAGATATGTGTAAATTGCATGTAAAGCTCCAAATGCACTGGAAATTTAAATATAAATAAAGCTCATAAGGAGGAGAAAAACAAAGGTGTTCATTTTTAAAATATTAATTTAGTGAAGTTTTCTAAATGTATGAAATCTAGAGGCATTAAAGAAAAAGTTAACAGAATATTTCTGTTTAACCAGAGATACCATGAACAAAATAAGACAAATGTCAGACTAAGTACTTAAAAATAAAAGAGAAAAGATTATTATAAATGTTCCCATGAGTTAATAAAAGATAAATGAACAGGAGATAGCAGTAAAGAAAATAAAGCTCACAAAACAAATATAGGTAACTAATGAACTTATAAAACTAATTTGTCTCAATAATCAAAGAAATTCAAAGTTAAGCTATATTCACTAGTTAGGTTGTCAAAGAGTACTATATTAGAAGTTGGTCAGGAAGATACTACATAAGGTATTTCAGTATCAAGGAAATTGTTTTACCCAAATGTTGGAAGGTTGAATATTGAAGTAACCCAGAAATTACTGGCAATTCCATGCAGCAGTTTCCACTGCAGGGCTAAAGAGACAAAAGTGAAGCACTAGTATATCACCCAGGACTGTGGAGGAACAGCCAGCAGGGAGCTGGTCATTGGTGATTCCCTGCAAGGCTAGTGAGGGAGCAGCAGAAAGTTTTGGAATGGTAGCTCGTTGCGTGCTGTGGTTGGAAAGAGGTCAACAAGAACTGAACCAGCAAATCTCCCTCATCCTCTTCACTGCCACCTTTTAGGTTGCCACCAGTCCCTCCCACTGGCAGAATGTGACCCCAGCTGGCAAGGAAAGATAGGAAATACTAATATTTGCAGACTCCCAGTACCAGTGTTGTAGAGGTATAGGACAGAAAGCAAGAGGTTTCTAGCTAGCACAGATGCTGGTGGCCTGGACTGGCAGGGTGCGACATAAAAAAGGACTTTGTGTGCCTATTGGGAAGGATGTGATGGAGCCAACCTTTTGGAAAGATAATTTGCTAATAATGTGAAAATTGTGAATTTCCTGTGACCAAGTCTCTATCAAGATAATTACCCCATAGAAATATGAGTTAAAATATGGATCTTATATATTTGATATTTCATCTAATTTTGGTAATTAAAAAATAGTCTAAATGTCTATCCTTGGAGGATTGACTTGCTATATTGTATATCCATTTCATGAAAAATGTGTCTATAAAGTAGTTTTAACTATATAATTGAGTATTTTATGTGGCCTAATATAGTTGTCAAATCCAAGAATGTCATAATTTTGAATCTAGCAAGATTTTTTTAAAATTTTTATTTAAAAAAAATAAAAGTACAAAAACATATTGACAGACACCAATTAGCATAAAAAATAGTACAATCACAACTAATCTATAGACAAGGTGATATGCTCTCAACAGTGGTCACTGCTTTATCCATTGATATCTTCGAAGTGTAAATACATAAACCCATATACAGACATGCAAATTTAGTCAGACAATCAATTCTCTCAACAATAGAAAAAACACAAAAACCAAAAATCCAAAGACAAAAAACAAAACAGGCAAACATCAACAACAGCAACAACAACAACAATAACAAAAAAAAACCACCAATAGTTGCTGCTTTACATATTGATATCTTCGAAGTGTGTGTTCAGGACAACACATACAGACATACAAGATTGATCAAATAACCCGTCATCGATTATTGCTTAGCATTAAGTGATATAATACAATAGTAGAACCATGTTAGCCCTCCTCTAGCAAGATTTTTGAGCTGCTACAAATTTAGAGGTAACCAGTATAAAATTTCAGGAGTTTATTTTTTCTCTCACCAGTTATGAATGCAGGAATGAGGAAATACTTCTTACAAGCCAATGATCAGCAAGACCTTGTAGAATGGGTGAATGTCTTGAACAAAGCTATAAAAATTACAGTAAGTATTTGTATGTGGAGAATTTTTCAGAATATGGAAGTAATCCTTACACTTTGAAAATGTCTGCTGAATACATGTCAGCAGCTTATCAAAAGGTGGTATACTCAAGGTTTGTTTAAAAGACATATTGAGAATATGAAAACATTTTCTTGTACATGGTGACTGTCAGCCCTTTGGACAGCCTATAGATGGCTTTTTTATCCAGCATGCACCTAATAAAAATATACTGTATATCACTGTAGATTTTAGCCAGTGTTTATAGGAATGTTTCTAGGGGAAAGTACATGTAGCACTCAGTTATACCTTGAAGGTATGCTTTTTTTTTCAGGAGTAGGTTATGAGGCTTCCAGCCCAGGTGATGGGAATAGATATTCCTGTCTTCTAAGCCTTGATAGAATGGCAGTTGAAGGTGAGGGGAGATGACAGGCTTAGAAATGATGTTCAGGAATAGGGGTCGGGCATGAAGAGAGAGGAAGCCAGAGGATCCTGCCTATTTGGCCCTGGGGAGTAAGTCTCAACCTCTAAACTTATCTTTTTCACTTGTGTTTTTGGCTAAGTTCCAGAGCTTGGTACCCTTACCCCAATTCAGTGCTATAGACTCTCCCTTTTAAGCTGGGCTTTTCTTCTGATTAGTTTTCTGATGAACATAGTGTTTATTGATTCTTAACACTCTATCAGATTTTGAAACTAAAAGCTTTACCTAAACTTACTGGGAAAGTGAGGTATAGAAGGATCGATTGACTTGCATAGTTTTCAAAGCTGACTATGGAGCTGGGAGTCCAAGCCAGCCTGTGAACAAAGAGCCCTCTTCTGATACTTCTGTGAAAGTAGAACCAAGCTTTTAGAGTATTCTACTGATGATGACAGTGGTTAAGTCTACTCCCTCACTGAGCCTTGCACCTTTTCATGCTTATAGACTTACAGAGAAACACATTGTAGGCTGCCTGGAAAGGTTCAGGAAAGAGTTACTGGGCAGGGTTGTGCCAGCTGACTTTTCTTTTTAGTTAAGTACACTTATTAACTGTCACTAAAAGATACACTCTCAAAGAAGAGTGCCCCAAAAGTCAGCATGTAATTACTTGTTAGCTTCCATCTAAAATGCATGATTCAGTGTTTATGTCACAACCCAGTGTAGTTAATACAGTTAAAGCTGGTATTGTAGTTAGATTAAATTTTTTGTCTTTCACGAGAACAGCTTGTTAGCACGTGACAGGAGACACCCACACACTGCATCTGTTCTGTACATAAAGCAGAAGTTATTTTGGGTTTATACGGTGTCAGGAAAGCGGTATTTTTAACTGATTCAGAAGTATGTATTCTTAAAAGGTTTTAACTGATTATTCTTGACTCTTTTAAGAAATATTCCCTATGTGGAAAATTTCTTTAGAAATGTGTAATAAGTTTTTTTGTACAATTTGCCGTAAGCAGTAGCACTTGTTTCTTAGTGCTTTTAGAAAAGAAGCAGTGTTTTAAAAAAGAAAAGGAAAAGAAAAGAAAAGAAGCAGTTCATGGTCTCAGGCTTTTTACCATTATGGGGGTTATTGAATTTTGGACAGTAGCTGTGTGTGGATTTATTCATGTGATAAAATAGTCTTATTCAAAATTGCTTAGGGTTTAGGTAATATGTTAGCCCAGGATTTCTTTTTTTTTTTTTTTTTTTTTTTGCGGTACTGGGGATCGAACTCAGGACCCTGCGCTTGCTAGGCAAGCGCTTATTCCACTGAGCTATATCCCCAGCCCTAGGTAATATGTTAAAGTGTGCACTTTAATTAGCTCTTTGTGTCTTGAAGCTGTATTTTACATGTTGAAATTTTTAGTTTTTAAGTAAATTTGTTGGTAATTTTGTGTTTTTATAATATATTCACATTTAGAAAATATAAGTACTGTACATGTGAGATACAGAAATCCTTATCAAGAAAATTATTATATCTACATTTATGTGAACATAAAATTGATAGCATTTACTAAAGGAGTCAACTTTAGATATATGCATGTATTTAGCTAGTAGAACAACATTGAAAGAATTCCCCATACTTTAATAAGATACAGTTTATGATTTTGTTTTTTTGCACCGGAAATTGAACTCAGGGCCTCATGCTTGCCAGGCAGGTGCGTTGCTGCTGAGCTACGTGCCTGGCTTTATATTTATTTTTATATAAATCTTTCCAGTTTTGATTTCATACACATTTTACACAGTTCAGTGTATTAGAACGTGAAATAGCTGCTAATTTGCCATATAGACATCTTGAAAAATTAAAGTTTCTGTCTTGATACATGTGGAGTTTACCTTATAGAGTAATTTCAAATGATACTTTGGTCAACTATGTAATTTAGTGGTCTGCTGAGTACTATGTGATAAATAAATTTAAAATTGTTAGAAATCTCAAATTAGATTTTGAGGCGATGTGGTTTCAACATAAAGATGGTTAGAGGGTAGTTCATAA